>JAJIYU010005842.1:0-21694 GCA_030144865.1 Tinospora cordifolia | reverse complement strand
TGAGGATTTTTCCCTTGGTTTCAGTATCTTCTTGGGTCGTGGTCTCAGAGGTAGACTTCTGTGTGATAAAGATGTCGTGCCTGATTGTGTTCAGGACCACAATTGGGATACTGAGAGTGGTTCACTCTTTTGGTTAATTCCTGATATCAGATGGTAAAATTCCTGATATTAGAGCACAATCGATAAACTGACTAAGTGTTTGAAAGGCCCTAATGATTGAAACTGTTTGCATGTTTCGTATGCTCGTTTGTATAATGCTATTGATCTGTAGGGGAGATCCACTGGGCTTTCGAGCTCACCCCATTTTTATTTTACAGGTACGCATGAGCCCAGCGCTCAGTGAGGATGCAGACCTGAGACCGAAGGATTTGGTATAGAGAGAGAAAGTGATATTTTTGTTAAACCATCTCTCTGTTTTTGTACAGTTTTTACGATATATGTTTGAACTTGGGCTAGAGGGCCATGTATCATATGTTTTTGGTATATGTATATACAGGACTATTTTTACCATTTTGAACACTGTGTTATCATGATTGATAAACTAATGGTTTTTAGATATGGTATTGCTAAACAGTGTTCAATGATTTAGAAAGATTTGATCCGAAAAGTGCTTCCGCTACTATTATCTTGATTTCCAGTACAAATATGATTTGGAACATCCGGTGAATATGATTTGAAACCAATTGCTTAATAAAGCATGATTAAAATGGTTATTTTAAATTAAAGAAATGATTTAAACCTCGTGTATAGAGGTAAAAAGATAGACTGACGACATCTGTCGCACGCCCGGGGCCTCGGCGGACCACGCACCGAGCTTGGAGCAGCGCGACGCCCAACGACGGGGCCACAGATTGACAGACATGACGTCCGGTCCGGGGGTCAGGGTGTGACATATCCTATTCGAGAAGGTCGATTATTCTAAGCTGACTCTATCTCACCACTTGTTCTGGAGGTTGTCCCACCAATTCATACAAGTGATGAGAGTTGAAGACCATACTTGAAATTAATTTCGTGTCAAATTTTCTACAAGAAAATTATAGAAATAAAGGAAGTGATGTTACAATACAGGGCAAAGTGTTTGCTAGAATATAGATTTGACACCAAAGGTGGTATCAGAAATTGATGTAGGTTTTTGGTTCAACTGAGGAACCTTTCAGCCAAGCATTAAAACCCTAAGTCTAAGAAAAGGACCATAGGTAGAGAGACTTAGGTGTTGCCAAGGGTGGCACAGTGGACTATGAATAAAAACTTTTAGGATATAGGTTAGAGACTGAAAATATGTGTATACGACACACTTATTTGGTTAGAACATGAGATCAAGAAGATCTTGTATCTCTAGTCTCTACAGGGTATGGGATGCATAAGAATTCGAGGGTATGAAGGAATACTAGACTCAGAGATTGACAAGCCATGTTTTGGTGAATTATCGGTAACTTTGGAAGAGCTTGTTTCCCTATGCTCAGTTGGTATAAGATGGTTGAGTATAATGGGGCTTAGGAGGCCTTAGTCATTGAGACATTTGTGAAATTATTTGGGTATAATGAGATATCTAATTGCAAGCCTATGTCACCGGGCAAGAGTCGTATGAAATGCTTGAGTTTAGAAGCATGGATGGAAACTTGGAAATTTCTCTATGCTAGCGTAAAATTGTATGATTAAACAATTGATTAAATGCATGCTATATTTATGAATACATTTATCACTTGTTTTGTGATCATGAAACTCAAACCTTGTACCCAATAACATTAGATGACTGAGAAAATTCTCAAACAAAACTTATATGAATAAATTGATAGGTCACTAAAGAAATTGAGAACCTAGAGACATGAATCTAGTGTCATGATTGCACAAATGAAGTGAAAACGTGAGGAAACTGATATAACAAAGGACATAGGAAAGATAGCTATTATCACAAGTCTGGAAAAACATTTTGCATCTCAAGGATAAAGAAAGATGGGTTTGTGTACACCTAGATTGATTTGAAATGAATTCTCCTAGGAATTTCTCCGTTATGATGCCTAATCAGATAATAAAAATGGTTTTCGACTTGTAGACAGTGGCAAAAACCTGAGGAGATTCGATAAGGGCTGAGAACATTGATGAGTCTGATCAAAGGGATCAGAGGGCACCTGTGGTAGCAACAGCTCCCGTTGGAGCAATTTTATCACTACAAATGTTGGTAGAGATCACTTGACAGGTGGTCGAGCAAGTTATGAGGGCTCTACTTCAAGCACATAATCCACCTTTAGTAAAACCACAGCCCCAACCATAGGCTCATCAGGCCTCATTGTCGAATGGTCTAGTAGTACCAAATTGAATTGTCACTGAGGATAAAGAACAAAGGAAGTTACTGATTGAGTTCCAGAAGCTGTGTCCAAGTAATTTCAATGGAAAGGCATATCATATGGCAACTAATGTATGGTTTTCTGAAATAAATAAGCATCTGAATACTTTGGGGGCAACGAGCCCTAGATGAGTGGCCTTAGCAGTGCATAAGTTCATTGGATTTGCTTATCATTGGTAGGAGATGATCAAGAATGATCCAAAGACAAAGATTACGACCATGACATGGGATCAGTTCAAAAATTTATTTTATGATAATTTCTTCTTGACGACTAATACTAGACAATTGGTGTCAGAATTTGTGGGACTAACATAGAGAACTATGACATGTCAAGATTTGCACCATAGTTGGTTATAGATGAGCAAGCCAAGGCTGATAAGTTTGTAGAAGAACTTTGAGTGGAAATTAGAAATTTGATTATTCCCCTATGGCTAACTACTTTCAAAGAGACAGTAGTTAGAACCTAATTAACCAAAAGAGACATTATTTTTTAATAGTCCCTAAAGAACCAAAACAAAAGATCTTGGAATGATCATAAGGTAGGAAATGGGAACAAGTAGACTAACAATAATATGGCACCTAAGAATTAGCAAGAAGTTCAACAGTATCCTCAAGCACGACCTAACCGTGCTAGAGAGGAGCAAAGGGAGCACGCCAAATGACAAGGGTTGTGTTCCCACTGCAACTAGCAAGGACATGTGGCAAAGTTCCATCCTACTTGTAATAGCCTAAAAAAAATCCTGATTACCATGATAATGGATTCACTATCGCAGTAGTGTGTGGCTTGCATGAAAATTGTGTTTTTCTTTTCCACCATGTGACTCAATCAAAACTGATCATCCACGAGTTTCTCATGCACAATTGACCTATAAAGATGATGAGTTCAAATTAGGATGAGGTCATACTAAGACAATAACAAGATAATCCTAAATAAACACAAACTCATCCCACAAACAATCCTAAACCTATCCTAACTCCAAAACCGGCACCCCACTGTAAAGAAGTAACGAGTTCTCTTAGTTTCTTTATTTCGTGGTCGACTTCTACCCTCTCTTCCTCTACCAACACGTCTCACAAGAGAAAACAAGGAGAACAGCACCCCAAAGTCTGATATTTCATGCCATAAATCCTCATTAAAGCCAGTAGAAGGTAATATGTTATTCTAAAAGGATTTGATCTACATTTCTTTTCCCTACCTACATGAAAACTAGTTTTTTGACAATTCTTGGGATTTATATTGGTTTTTCACCATTAAAACAAAGCTTGAACTATTCCAAAAGGATCTGAGTAGCACTTGTTGCAATATAACTCATCAACAAGTTATACCAAAGTAATTCGCAAAGGCATAATGTTTTTATCCTGCCTTGTAGTCAAATTATCGTATTCTAACATTAAGTTGAAGATATTAGGGTGTTAAGTTCATGGGAAAAGAAGGGATGGAAGGCAAAAATCATGTTTATATGATCGCACTCTGGTTATCACTGTAACTTGTGTTACTACCAGAGTAGCACATCCGTTCCTAGCCTTGTATATAGTGAATTGCATTCTAGTTACCATGCTAATGTCATTCATTACTGCGGTAGTGCAACCTTTCTAGGCTTGTTAATTTTGGTTACCACGATACGGTATTGCGTATTGTACCTTTCTCCTTGAAGTCCATTTTGTTTACCATAGTAACCACATAGACTACCATGATAATGCATTAAATCTTGCCCTTTATCACGTATTTATGCTTTTGGTTACCACAGTACTCCTTTTCTCTACTGCAATACACAAAGTTAAATCAATCCTTTGACCTTTCTAATAGTCTATTCTCATTTACATTATGGACTATATTGGGTAAGGGGTTGTTGAATCATGTCTTAAAACATTTTATAGAATGCTTTAATCCCTATGACTAATAGTTTAAATCTTTAAAGGTTGAAGGCTTGAGACAAGCTGGAATCACAACACAAACAGTTGAGGGAATAACGATTGAGGTGGAGATGATTACCCTGCTCTTATGTATTATTTTAGTTTTATAATATAGAGCATGATTGTTCTTTTATTTGATTTCTTGTCTAGAAACATGCTAGGGTGTTTTGATTAATTGATTTCATGCGTGATTGTTTAATTACATAAATCTCATACTTGGAAGCATGCTAGGATGGGATTATGTAATACTTCAAAATTTTGTCAAATAATCAAAATAAAATAAAATAATTCAAATAAAGTAAACCTTAAGAAAACATTGGAATTTATGATGTAAAACATGTACAATCAAATATACGAAGGGGCGGGCAAACTAGAATGAAACACATAAATTTACAACTTAGCAACATTTTGGTTATGCAATAATTAAAACTAGTACTCGGTAGTGTGTTCTTACCCAAAAAAATCCAATGAAAACACTATGTTATGATCACTGCAATGGTGCCTTCTCACTGTCGCTATAATCTGATTAAAATAGGCATGAAACAATTTTGTAAGGCTTTCAAAACAATTGTAAGAAGCTTTTAATGTATGTCCAACTTCTAAAAACTATAACTTACTAAAATTTGTGTGTTGCAAACAAGTAAATAGAGTTTAGGACAGAATGCAAACAAGGTAGCCACCCAAAACTTCCTAAGCATTACAAATTCCAACTCTATATAAATCCTGCTTTAGCACCCCATTTTTGTCACTCATGCAAGTGCAAATCCCTCTCTTCTTGCTCACTTAGCCTTCTCCTAATACCCTTTTTGTTCCCTAGTTGTTCCACACAGTAACAGTAGTAATAGGAAGAAGAAAAACCCATAAAGGTACTTCCCAATAGAAGTTCAAGCCATAGAACCAGTTTTCGAATGTTCAGGGAGCAACCAGAGTATTCAACAAATCAAAGAAGGTATAATTAACTTGTCTCAGTCATAATTACATGTTTCATGGTTTAGAATTCAAAGTGTTAGGATGCCAAGGTCGTAGGAGAACAAGGGATGGGGGAAACATGCCCAAAAATTCATTCTGCACATTGATTATCGCGGTAATGACCGTAATCACAGTAGTGTATCTGATTACTATAGTAGTGTATCTAATTACCATGGCAGTGTATCAGATTTCTAAAAACACTACCTGGTTACCACAATACTCTACGATGGTAATGCAGGCATTACCGCAGTAGTGATCACCATTACCTTGGTGGTGCTTTTGCACCCCCTATTTTTAACTTTTTTATTCTGATTATTACAGTAATCTTTTCCTCTACTATAATACACAAAACTAAGACCATATTAAGACTCATTTAGGGTGATATTCTTACACAGTTAAAGGTTATATTAGATAGGAATCATTAAATTATGATTCAAGAATGTTAGAAACACCATGATCATCAAAACTAATGTATTGAATCTTAATCTTCAAAGTTGAAGGCTTAAAGAAGGACAAGAATAATGATACCAATGACAAGAAGGAACTAAGGATTTGAAGTGGAGATGATTTTTAAATTTTAACTTATTATTTTGATTCAGATATTATATACATGCTTGTTTGCTAAGTTTAAAAGGCATGCCATGAATATCTATGCTATGCTTTGAATATGCATGCTTAGAGTATATGAATGATGATGCATAAAATGTGTGATAACATGATCTATGCTATATGAAATAACATGCCTATGATGTTTACCATGTTATGATGTTCACATGCTTATATATCTGATTTAATTCGTTATTAGTTTAATTTGTCATGAAAGAAAGATTAATAAAGATTGTAACCATGTACCAACACGATGATGGATTTCACTGTGAGTGTTCCAACTTGGACCTGGCTTGCTAGTATTCTGATTTTCTTGATTTGGAATTGGGTGTTTATATTGACCCTACTTCACAAATAATGGGTTTGAGTGTTTAAATTGACCTCACTTCCTCAATTTGGAACACTAAGGTGGATTATTTTGGTTCTTAATGCTAACTATAAACAAGTAATTGTTTGAATCACCTAATCTATGAAAGTGTTTGATATGTATGCTTTATTTGATTGAAACAATGATTTAAATATTTGGGATGATCTAATAGGCTCTTAAGCTCACCCTTCTTTTCTAACATTTCAAGGAACTAATGATCAAAGGTTGTGTAATTTCAGGAGCATCCCTCAGTCAGTTTTATTTCAGAGTTTATTTGTTAGTTGGGTATGCTAGATCTAGTTTCCTTTGCTAGTTTAAGTCCATTTCATTGTAATAAACTCATAAGTTTTTGCACCTCGTATTGAGATTGATTTTCAAATGAGTAACATTCATTTATTTCTTTTAAAGATTTCAAAGTATGTTGTGTGGAATCTATGTGAATTGACATGTTACAGGAAGTCTCATGGAGTTGGGACGGTGAAAAGATAGAAAGATAAGAGATAAAGCGATGTTCCCACGTCTCGAGTGGCCCAAAATGATTGACGTTACTCTTCACACGTGATGATAACATGCCAATTATTTGGGTTCAAAGGCATTTTGCTAAAATGCGATCTCTAAAATCAAAAACCATATGGTGTGCGCCACGAGGTGGAGCGGAATGTTACAAATTACCATCATGTTAGATGGATTGCATGTACATTATATTATTGATGGCATGTTGTATTACTAAGTATGACAATGTCGTATTGAAATATGTTGTATGCACTATATGTTGGACAACATGACTTGTATGGCCATATGCATGATTAATGGTTTTCAAAATATTTTATATGTTCATATCCTTGAATTTTGATATTGTTGAGCATGCTAGTGATCTGACTTAACAAAGATGATTAAGAATTCTAACCACGTACAAGGGCGAAGATACTGCTGTCATGGTTGGTGATTTAGTGTCATTGTGGGTGTCCCCAACCCAATTTGTGTGTTGAGACTATTATCATGGTCGATGATTTAGTGTCATCATGGGTGTCCCCAACCCAATTTGTCACAACCCTTTCTCAGGTGACGTCACGACCAGCACATAATTCTAAACATGTCAGAGTACTGACATGTCAGAAACCTTGTAAGCCTTCCTAACCCAATCACCAATTTCTTGAAAAATTTGATAGTCTCCTCTAAAAATATAACATATCACCAAATTCAAACTACCTGATAAATCACAATCAATATTGAAAAACCATATATTTCTTTATAAAGCTAACCATACATCAACACAATCCATAATTTGTTCTAATATTACATGTAGATGATAAGAAATCTATATACATTTCCAAATACATTAATCTAGTTAAGTATTACAATTACAACACCCTATCAACTCCAAAAGAAACTAATAACTATATCACAACATCTCCCCTTTACCTTTCCTATCAAAACCTGGAGAAAATAATAGAAAGTAGAGTGAGCAAACAACAAGCTCAATGAATAATCTAACTTTTGGTATTATATAGCCATCATATGTATAAAAACATGTAGGACAAAACAAATTCAAAATCACTGACAACCGAAATAAAAAAAAAGCACACATGCATAATATAATGTGTGAACATGCATTCATTTTCAATAATGTGCAATTTTTTTTTAACATGAACCATCTCCCTCCTTCTAGATAACAAAGCAAATATGTTCCTCACCACGCAAATGAGGAGTGCATCGGCCTCTATTTATCTAATTATCTATCCATTTTTATCTCATTCATCTCATGTCAGGAACGCACCAATCAAGATTACCACAACGGTTAATTATGTGAGTTTGTTCCCTGAGATTATGATCAATAGAAATGTTGTCATGTCAATTACTTACTTAGGTATATAACTGACATGCTACAATGCATCAAAATTAATTTAAGATATTCCAATAAGCATGGAATGCAATATATCATTCTATTTAAATAAAATCAGCATTTTAAATATAATATCAATGTCATACATAATACAACAAGTAAAGATTACTCACCAAAATTATTGTCCAACTAGTTTCTAATATCCAATAACAATTTGTCTCTATAGCACCAATAAAATCTTATCATCACAAATCATTTTATATGCATCAAATCAAATTCAACTTATTTAAATTTATTTTATAAATCACTTTCAATGTATTTACAGCTCATATTTAATCTAATATATGCATTTGATCTCATGTTTTGGTGCGCACTGAACTAAATATGCTCAATAATTTTTAAGATTATCTTTTTGCTCATATAAAATCTTTTTATAGCAGAAAATATTAAAAATAGGCTTCCCAATCATATTTTTATTTTTTTTCAAATTCTGATAAATAACCCATTTGGTCAATTGCTCACCAAAATTCTAATTGATATCCAAATTCATGAACTTGCTGTCAATGGGTATGTATTGTTGTTATCTACATTTCTATGGGATCCAATTAAAATTCTATTAAGGTTTAAGATAACCAAAAGTCCCCCCAAGGGCCACTCAACTTTGGGTATTTATTTTTGTGTCTACAGGACAAATGAATGAAAGCTAACCACATATCTGGATCTACGTATCACTAGGAGTGTATTGGTATAATTTTTACTGAGTTTACCCATGGTGGAATAACACCTCATTTTTAGGTACTACTATAAAACACCCTCTACAGTAAAAATTACACCCCTAAGATCGTAATGAGTAATTTACTTAGCATTTTTGCAATAAGAATAAGAAGTAATGGCTTACCTACATGACGAATCCGTTGAAAAATCAAATTTCCATTTTTTTATGTACGCATGTTTCCCTCTTTGGTCTAGTAGTAGTGAAATGAAAAATGAAATAAGAAACAAAATGAAAACCATCAAAAGGTGCAACCGCCCATCATGCATTATATAATGTATGCCCACTACCCATCCACCATCCTTTCATCCACCCATATACATAATACATATATAACCACACCCCTATATACATAATTTATCATATGAGTTACCATCATCCCATCATTCATTTTCTTTCTTATTATTATTATTTTTTTGTTTGCAACTCATCTCACACCAACATCCACTTTATACCATTAATATTATATGTTTATGCTCATTTATAAATCTATATCTATTATTCATAATTCTATAATAATAATAATAATAATAATAATAATAATAATATTACTATTATTACTATTATTATTACAATTAAATCACCCAAATTTATTTTTTTATTTAATTCTTTTCTAAATCTCTTTATAAATTTCATTTTTTCCACGTGACATTTTTTGCACTTATATGTACATATATAATACATGCTTATAGACACAAATGTCATGTCAACGTGTCATAAAAATTACAGGTTGTTGAACAACTTGTGTGCTGAAACTACTGACATGATCGGTGATAGTGGTAAGGCTACTATCATGGTCAATAATAGTGATAAGATGGGGCTGAGAGTCTTAGCAGACTTCATTTCCAAGTTAGGGTCCTGAATATGTAACTAGCCCTTGGGTGTTACCTCTAGATGATATCCTAGACCAATAAGGGGATATCGAGGATAGTCCTTTCAATCTTAACAATAACTATAAACAATCTAATGTTTGAATTGCCTAATGTTTGATACCACAAATTTGTTCATTTAGTTGCATTTACTAGTTAGAGCTTGGCCATTGGGCCAAGTATCGGTTATTCTATTTGAAATGTCGGCCATGGGGCCACTATTAGCTATCAATTTTTATGTTTTTTAAGTTCCTTTTCAGTTAATATAGTATCCTAAAATTTGCATTATTTTATCTTTGAGCCAGTTTGTTTAAAGTACCATGTTGTATTTTGGGATATGCCCTTATGCAACCAAGAGATCTGAGATGTGTGAATTAGTAATATTTCAATACTCGAATAGGGAAATGTGACAAAAGTAGGTACGAATGCATATACATCTTTAACTATGAAAAAACATGTCGATTGTGAATAGTTTGAGAATCGAGGTATTACACTACCAAAGCTCAAGCTCCTCAAAAGCAATAGCAGTAGTATAATCTAGGAAGAAGACGAAATGGTCGTTCTCATGTTAGGCAATAGCAACAACCCAAAAAGAATAATAACCAAGGGCAAAATCAGAATCAGAACTAGGGTTGTTATCAAAACTAGGCTAGAGTTTTTGCTATTGCAAATGTGCAAGATGATCAAGTCTTTGTAGTAGAAGGAACATTCCGATTGTTTCATGTTGTTGTGAAACTTTTGTTTGATTTGGGTGCTATCAAATCTTTTGTTGTTAAACAATTAATGGATAGGTTACAAATAGTAAAAATTCCTTGCCTATGACATCAAATGTATCCACACCCATAGAAACTACTGTTACCTCAAAACGAATGTGTAGTTGTGACCTTAGATTTGGAGATAAGCTAGTCGACTTTTGTATACTTTCATTTTATAGATGTGATGTAATATTAGGGATGGATTGGTTAACCTAGTATTAGGCATAGATAGATTATTCCAAGAGGAGAGTGACAATAACACTATCCTCAGGAGATACTTTTAGAATCAATGGTGATATGCAGAGGTTACATATAAGCTCGATGATAGTAATGTTGAAGAACTTAAGGCAGAAAAGGATTTCAAGAAGTTCTTAGAGAAGGACATTAAAGAATAGAAGGAAATCCATAATGATTTACCAAGACTACCACCGAATAGAGAAGTAGAATTCAAGATTTAAGTTTACCTTAAAACTAATCTCATACCCATTCCTCCCAATCGAATGGCACTAGTGGAGCTGATTGAGTTAAAAACTCAACTGGACAAGCTTTGAGAAAAAAGATTCATCAAACCAAGCAAATCACCGTGGAAAGCTTTGGTGTTGTTTGTGAAGAAGAAAGATTGATCCATGAGATTGTGTGTCGACTATTGGAATGTAACACCCTACCTCTCTCTCATTACCCACACCATTTGGTTTTCAATTTTGGAGGCCACATTTGACCAAAATGTCCTCGAACCCAAATAATCAGCACATTATCGTCACGTGCAATGTAATACCTCATAATTTTGTCAACAAGGAATTATTAATGAAATAAAATTCATTGAAAAAAATTCTAAAATAATTATAGGCAAATAAAACCTTAGTATCAAGATGATCTAACTAATGATATAAGGTTAGTGGAATTATCAAATATTGATTAATTAATTTATAATTATGCAAGTAGTGGAACAATTATGGAATTAACTATCCAATATAAAGTAAGTAGAGTGAATTATATAATTATTTGTACCCCTCTGAAAATAAAAATATGAGATAAATACATAGAAATGAAAAAATGAAAAAAATAAAGAAATATAAATTATTAATTGTTGGCAATATTAAAGAAATAGAAGAAAATATAAAATAAATATAATATTAAAGAAATAGAAAGGGAAAAATATTATTAAGTCAATAAAATAGAAGAATATGTGCAATAAACCATGTTTACATCAATTAAAAAGTATATAATTAGCAAATTTTGGATAATAGCAACCTTAGAAAGCAATTTTGGTAATTAGAAACTGCATCCAATGGCCCAAAATCAATTTGCCCGATCCAACGAACGAGACCAAAACCAAACCAGTGCTCAAGAGCACCGAATCATCGAAATCCAATGGCCCAAAATCAATCTACCTAATCTAACGGTCCATATCTGTTTCGTTGATCGCGAACAAAAATTCGAACACAAAGCTCGAGGTTGATCGTGCGGCCATGATCTATGCTCGCGTTGTGTTGATTATCTGGTGCTGCGCTCGAGGTTCATCCAATAGTTCAGATCAAAGTCGCATTAGTTGATCGTGAACCGTGCTGCGTTCGAGGATGATTTGATGGTCCGGATTTGAGACGTCTTTGATCGATCACAAATCGTTGTTGCACTCGAGGTTGATCTGAGCGTCCAGATCAAAGCTGCACGAACGAAAATCCACACACCGCGATCGAGGTTCATCCGACGGTCTAGATTTGAGGCGTTTTGCTGATCATGAATAGTGTGCTGCGCTCAAGGAAATCCAACGGTCCGGATCTGAGCCGTTTTTTGGATGATTGCGAACCATTGATGTGCTCGAGGAAATCCAACGATCCAGGTTAATGCTTCGATTAAAATTACAAAAAATCACAAAAAAATCGATTAAAATTCGAGAAAATGTTTCTCAAATCCAAAAAATTGTTTCTAAATTCCAAAAAAAAAAATCCAAATACACTTGCTATTTTTCTATACTTGAGGGGCACAAAATTTTGAATAATTGGTAAGTTTCCTATAAGGAGAACACCAAAAACTTACCATTCTATGCCATTTTAAACTCTATATAAAGGACCCCTAGTGCTCTCATTGTTTTCATCCCAAATCAAGAGCATACTAGTCCCTCTTGACTCTCTCTGGCCTTCTTCTTGGCAATCCCCTCGGTTCTTGAGTAATCTTGAACTGTTCTTGAGTGTTCTTGAGTGTTCTTAAGAATTCTTGAGTGCTTAGAAGCTTTGAAGTAATGAAACTTTGCCAGATTTCAGAAGTGTGAGAAGAAACTTATTTAAGGTGGAAGTGATTTTTCTAACACCCCTTTTTCTTATTCGAATTGCTAGCATTGTTCATTGTTTGTTTGGCTTTTGAAATCAAAATAATTTCAGTTCTAGTATTCTAAAACATATTTCAGTTTCATATTTGATCCTTGTTCAAATTTATGCATTCATAGTGATCATGTCATGTTTAATATCATGCTTAGGCTTTATTTCAAAGTATAATGTATGCTTATGGTGGTTTCATGATTTGATTTTCATAATTCCTATATTCTGAATTTTATTGATATTAGTTTCATATTTTGAAGTTTATTTGATGATTCAAGATTTAACAAAAGAAGATGGTGAAAATAACCACGTACCATCATAGCAAACATGTGGGTCGCTATGGATGTTCTTTTCTCATGGATAGCCATGAGGTTTTAGGACCTAAGTGCTTGGTTGGTGGGTAAGCTCCCTAAAGTCTAGAAGTCCAATGAAATTGGCTATGTAATGCCATATTTCACTCTAAGGAGGCACTTAGTTAAGAACATCAAGGGTTGAGAAACTCTTTTGGTCGAAATTACAACTTGAAGCAATATGATGCTTAAAATGCCTAATGCATGCAAGTGATTAAATTATGAATGTGTTATTGGTTTGAATTTAAAAAATGGTTATTTGAAAAAGATCCACTGAGCTTTATATCACCCCTTCCTCTTCTTTTTCAGGAAATTAAATTATGAAGACCATGGAATTTGGATTTTAGCAAGTTTCTATTTTTTTAAAGTTTCCTTTTAATGTAAGGGCATGTTGCCCAATCTTGAATAAGTCTTCCGTTGAAATTTTATTTTTTTAGAGGTTATGAATTTCTTTTGATCAACAATGTAATAGTTTACATTATAAAGTTATGTACTTTCTTTTTATGAATAAAGAAGTTAAATTTTTCTTTATCTTTAATTGACTTGATTTTATTGAATGAAAATTCTATTCTTGAATTTACTCTAAGGCATGAGGTATTAAAAAATAGAAAGTCAAGTGTGTGTCACTTGTAAAGTAACACTGGCCCGACCCGCCAATAAGTCCACTTTCAAATAATGGTAGTTATGTCCAACGCTTAATGAATGTGGGGGTTGGGGTGTTACATGCAAAGTGTGAGATCAATCATCTTGGGCCACCTGAGAAGTGGTGCATTACTTTATCCCTTTTTTTTCTATTTTATCACTATCTCGACTCTATGAGACTCCCTGTGACATGTCAACTCACATAGATTCCACGCAAAATACTTAAAATCTTTAAGGGAAATAATTCAATATCATTATTTGAAAATCAAGTTAAACATTCAAGGAGGAAAATGACCTTTGAACTTATTTAATAAAACAATTGCAAACTAAAAAAAGACATTAGGGCCAACATGCCCAACTTATTACAAAACTAGACAAGAGGACTCTGAAAGTAATCTCAATTGTCCATGTAGCTTTTGATCTTTAGTTTTTTGAAATGTTAGAAGAAAGGGTGACTTCAAGAGCCCTATAGATCATCTCAAATATTTAAATCATTATTTCAATCAAATAAAACATACATATCAAACCCTTTAATGGATTAGGTGATTCAAACAGTTATTTGTTTATAGTTGACATTAAGAACCGAAAGAAATCTACCTCAGTGTTCTAAATCTAGGGAGTGAGGTCAATACAAACACTCAAACCCATTATCCATGAAGTGGGATCAATCCAAACACCTAATTCCAAGTCAAAATGCTGACAAGTCGGGTCTAGGTTGGAACACTCACGGTGAAATCCATCATCGCGCCGGTATGTGGTTGTAATCTTTATTAATCTTGCATTGATTGTAAACCAAACCATCATGTATTTGAAACAAGAATTAAACATATGAGCATGGTAAACCTCATAGGCATGTCATAGCATAGATCATATCATCACATATCATGCATTAGTAGTTATGTAGTCATAAGCATGCATATTCTAAACATGGCATATACAGTCAACTCAAATAGAGTATGTATATTCAAAGCATAATTACATATACAAGCCTTATTTAGATCAAAATAATAAAGTAAAACCCAAAATTCATCTCCACCTCAAAGCTTTAGTTCCTTCTTATCCTCAGTATCGTTAATATAATCCTTCTTTGAGCCCTCAACCTTGAAGATTAAGATTCAATACATTATTTTTGATGATCATGGTGCTTCTAACATTCTTGAATCATATCCTAATGATTCCTATCCAATGCGGCCTTTAATTGTATTAGAATATCACCCTAGATGAGTCTTAACGTGGCCTAGTTTTATGTACCGTGATAGAAGAAAAGATTGTGGTAATAATCAGAGCAAAAAAATGAAAAACAGGGGGTTGTAGAAGTGCTACTAGGGTAGGCTACCAAGGTAATGCCTGCATTATTGAGGTAGTATTGTAGTAACCAATGAGTATTTTCAGAAATCTAATACACTACTGTAGTAATCAGATATACCACCACGATCGTCAAAGTAAAATTCCCATAAAACAGAGGAAAACAAAGGTATTATCGTGGGAGTCGTGATCATTACTATGGTAATCAATGTGCAGAGTGAATTTCTGGGCACGTTTCCTCCATCCCTTGTTTTCCTACGATCTTGGCATCCTAACACTTTGACTAGACCATGAAACATGTATTTGAGGCTAAGACAAGGTCATTATACCTTCTTTGATTCATCGAATCTTCTAATTTCTCCAAGAATGTCCAAAAACTGGTTCTAATTGCTTGAACTTCCACTCTAAAGCAACTTTCTAGGTTTTTCTTCTCCCTATCACTATTGTTGTTGTGTGGAATAGCTAGGGAATGAAAAGGGTATTAGGAGAAGGCTAAATAAGCAAGAAGAGAGGGGATTCACACTTGCTTGAGTAATGAGAACATGGTGCTTAAGCAGAGTTTGAATTGGCAGTGTTTAAGAAGTTTTGGGTAGTTTATTTGGTTGCAATCTTTCCTAAACTCTATTTACTTGCTTACCATGCACAAATATTAGTAAGTAATGGTTTTTAGAAGTTGCCCATACGTTAGAAGCTTTTTTACAATCGTTTTGGAAACTTTACAAAATCGTTTGGCACCTGTTTTACTCGGATTACTGTGATAGTAACTATACATTAATGCAATAACTAGAATACTGCATCTTTATTGGATTTTTTGGGCAAGGACACACTACTGATTAATGTTTCTCATTGCTGTGGTAACCAGAACGTTACTCAGTTGTAAATTTTTGTGTTTCATTTCAGTTTGCGCGCCCCTTCGCACATTTAGTTGTACATGTTTTACATCATAAATTCCATGGTTTTCTCATAGTTCAATCTATTTGAATTATTTTATTTTTATTATTTGACAAAATTTTGGGGTCTTACACAAAATTGAATCTAGCATAACTAAAGTGTTTCTAATAATTTTAAACCATATTCTAATGACTCTCTCTCCAATATAACATATAGTGTGCAAGGATAACATAATAGATGAGACAAAGTGTGGGCCTGCTTTTGTATATCGCGGTAGAAGGAAGAAGTACTGCAGTAATCAGAACGAATAAACAAGAAATGAGAAGAGAAGAGAGGCACATATAATATCCTAAAAATTTGTATGAAATTCGAATAAATGAAACAAATAAAGAAAAATTGATCCCTGAGAATTTTATGAAATCTTTGCAATACGAGATTGTATATATTCTAACTTATTACTAGCCAAATGAGAACTAAAATTAATTGAGAAAATTTTATAAAAATTTTTGTGTAAAAATTAATAATATTTTATTATGGAAGAGGTAAGAATGACAGAAAATAGAAACAAATGAAAAAAAAAGTGTTTTTTGATGCATTACCATAGTAGTGAAATCACTACCATGGCAACACGGCAAAAAAAATAATAACATGCGTGACTACCGCGGTAACCATTTTGTTACCATGGTAGTGTTATAAAAACACCAAAAAAAGAAGGTTTTCAAAACCCTAAAAAACACACTTACTAATTCTGATACTTGGGGGCCACGAAAAATGAAAAAATTAGAAAGTTTCTAATATTGAGAACACCCCAAACTTGTCAAATCATACCCATTTGAACTCTATATAAACCCTGCACCCCTCCCCATTCTCTTCATCCTAGCAAGAACTAAACAAGTTCATTTTTGCTCTCTCTACCTCCCTCTTGGCATCCTTTTTTTCTTTCTTGAGCTGTTTTAAACAGCAATTGCAGTGGTAGTAATGGAGTAATGCACAAATTTTGTGCTTTGTAATTGCGGAGATCTAAAAGAGATTCAATAGAGGTTTCAAAACGAGTAAAGTTATTTGAGGTCGAGATGATTTTCAACTTTTACTTTATTATTTTGATTTAAATAAGGCTTGCATGTATGTGATGTTTTGAATATACATGATCAATCATTTGTAACACCCCAACCCCCCTAGAAATAGGTTTAAGCTCAACCACAAGGCAGGTTGGGTCTTATGTTACATTTACAAGTACACAACTTGCATCTCAATTCTTTCATTTAAACACTTATTGAAAACATTCATGGATACATCATAATGTATTAAATTTCAATTCAATAAGGCTATATAATTAGTTTGAGGAATACTTCAAACTCTTTATTTATTCAAATAAAATACAGAAAGTTACATTCTTAAATCAAAACTTGAGTATATAACTCTAAAAACTTAAATAAATTTTAGCGGAAGTCTTAAATTCAAAATTTGGGTAACCTGCCCTTAAAATAGAACTTTCAAAACATAGAAATAATCTAATATCCATGGTCTTCATGATTCAAGTCAATTTCCTAAAAAATAAAAGGAAGGGGTGATCACATAGCCTAGTGGATCATTCATTAAACAACTAAGTTACTATTTCAAATCAATAGCACATCCAAATTCAAACACTTTCATGCATTAAGTGATTCAAGCACCTTTTTGGTTGTAGTTGACGTTAAGACTGAAAGGGGTTCTACTCCCTTGATGTTCTTAATTTAGATACCCCTTTTCAAGGTGGAAAGACATTTCTTTGTTACTTTCCATTGGATGCCACATACCAAGTATCCCTTAGTTGCGCCCTGCAATCACACACTCTAAGCTGTATTAAGAACACTCATAGCACCCACGGTTCATTATGACAGTACGCGGCTCTTATCTTCAATTTCTTATATTTAAGAATCACATAATCATAAAAGAAATTTAAAATGTAAATATCAGAATTTTAAACAACCAAGAAAGCATGAAAACATTACATCGCATGCTTGAAACATTGAATTAAATCTTAAAAATGAATTCTAAGCATAGCATGCTCTCATGAGTGATTAAAATATAAAAACATGCTAACTAAAATTAAAATATGATTAAACATGCTAAAACTAAAATAAGACATGCTAAAAATTAGAATTTAAACAAGCATGAACATGCTAGAAATTTAAAATAGCAAACTAAAAGTTTAAAAAATCTCATCCATCTTAATATGAGTTTTTGTTGAATCCGGCAGAGGTTCGCCTTATCAACCACTTTCAAAACTTTAAACTACCAACAAGACTACTTCAACAACTCTCTAAAATACTGAAATAAGAACTTCTCACACAAGAAAAAAAAGAGGGTGAGAAGAAGTGACAAGAAGAGAGCAAAAACAAACAAAGAGGGAAGTGTCAACTCTTTACTTTGGGATGAGATGAAAGTGAGCAAGGGGGAGTTCATATAGATGTTCATGAGAGCATATGGGATGTCCTAGCATAGCCTTGGGTAGCTTGGGAAGCTCACAAAAATTTGGGCAAGTTTTTATACAAAAAGGGGATGGTTTGCATAAAGAGGGCAAGTGTGCTCATAGTTGGCAAGTGGGACCATTATGACTTTCTAATTCAAAGGATATGAGTATAATATTGTTTCCTAACTATGTGTGAACACAAAAGAGGTTTAAATTATATTCTAATTCAAATGGGACGTCCCCTATGTGCTCATGGCAACTTTCCTTTTTGGTTTCGTTGCTTGCTTATCACACAAACACACAAGGAATACTTTCCCATTTTCTTATTTCTTGGACATCAAGTATGGGTGTACAATATTAAATTTGAGGGGACACCATATAATAGTCCAAGATGGTCATCTTGGTTTCAAGAAACTATCTAAATAGGGTTACTCACATGTGTGCACACACACATGTACGTGGTTGGGCCGATTTTGGCTTAAGTGGGTGTAGGTATACACAATCAAGTGGGGGTGGCCATGACTTCATGGGTTCACAAAAATCAAATAAAAATTAATATCTTCTTATTTACATGGAATTATGATTTATATTATATATTTTTAGAATCACATGAACCTAATGCACATTTTAAGGTATGATTTGGCCCTAACTAATTTTCCTTTAAAAACGTTCCTTATGTAAGACCCATTGAGGTCACTAGGCAAATAAAAATTCAAATCTTGGCTAATTGTTCTGATTTTTGGATATTTCATTCATTTTGTTATTTCATGCCATTCCATTTTGTTTCGGGTCATTTCGATCCCCCGAAGTACCCTAAATGACAATTCTTTCTAATTTGGACCCTTTGAAGGTCGTTTGGCAAATGAAAACCCTAACCTTGACCAATTGTTCTAATTTTTGGATATGTTGTCCCCTTAGTTTGTTCATGTTATCTTACTTCATTTAAAGTTATTTTGGGTCCCTAAGGGGCACTAAATAAGAGTTTTGGAACCTACCAAATTTAGCCCTGAAATGAGCCCAGTTTCATTTTGCACCCAAATTTCACTAAATAAATGATAAATTTCATTTAATTGAGTGCGAAGAATTTAGGGTATCACAACCTACCCTCCTTAGAAAAGTTTCTTCCTTGAAATTTGGACATAACTAAGGATTTCTAGTGAACAGGTGTTGATATTTTGTCTTCATCTCACTTTCGAGTTATCAGGTAGCATCTTCCACCCCGTGATGTTTCCACAGTACCTTCACTAACGGGATATTCTTCGTTCGCAACTCTGTACTTTATGGTCGAGGATTCTGACCGTTGTTTCCTTGTAAGTAGCATCATCTTGGATATTCACTACTTCGCAGTGGATGATGTGAGAAGGGTCAGGTTCATACTTTCTCAACATGGATACATGGAATACGTTATGAGCTGAAGTCATTCAGCTTGGTAGGTCCAACTCATAAGCACATTCCCTGATTCTTCTAAGTATTTCAAAGGGTCCAACAAACCTCAAAGATAACTTTTCCTTGAATCCAAACCTCTTGATGCCCTTTTGAGGACTAATTCTCAAAAATACTTTGTTCCCAACTTGGAACTCTAGTGGTCTTTTCTTCTTGTCAGCATAGCTCTTCTGATGACTTTGTGTTGTAGTCAGTCTCTTTTGTATTAACTTGACTTGGTTATTCATTTCTTCCACCAAATCTGGTCTAGTTAATACATGATCCACAAGTTCAGCCCAACAGGTAGGTGATCTGCAAGGCCTTCCATATAAAGCCTCGAATGGAGCCATCTTAATACTTGCATGATAACTATTGTTATAGGCAAACTCTTCCAAGTATAAGTACTTGCTCCAATTTCCCTTGAAGTCTAAAACACAAGACCTCAACATATCTTCTAAAATTTGGATAACTCTCTCAGACTGACCATCTGTCTGAGGGTGAAATGTTGTACTCATGGTGAGCTTAGTACCCATCTCCTTCTGCAGACTTTGCCAGAATTGTGAAGTAAAGCGATAGTCTATGTTAGACACAATAGTCTTGGGTACAACATGCAGCCTTACTATTTCCTTCACATATAGTTCTCCCAGCTTACTGACTTGGTCTGTGGATTTGATTGGCAAGAAATGAGCCACTTTGGTGAGACGATCGACAACCACCCAAATAATATCTTCTCCTTTCTGGTTCCTGGGCAAACCACTGACAAAATCCATGGCAATGTTATCCCACTTCCATTAAGGGATAGGGAGTGGTTGTAACATTCCAGAGGATTTCCGATGTTCCACTTTTACTTGTTGCCAGGTTAAGCACTTGACAATATGCTTAGCCATGTCCCTCTTCATTCCTCTCCATCGGTAAGTCTTTCTAAGGTTCTAGTACATCTTATCTCCACGTGGATGTATTGTATACTTGGTCTAATGGGCCTCATCCAGTCTTGTCTGCTTACTCTATCCATTCTCAGGTACACAGATCCTCTCCCCGAGCCTCATGATATTCTAAGCATCCAACCTAAAGTCAGAATGCTTACCATGTTCAACTCCCTCTATCAAACCTACAAGCCACTCATCTTGTTTTTTTTCCTCCCTAATCTAATGTAGTAGATTTGGTTGGTAAGACATGTTGTAAAGGTAGGCTTGCTTGTCATTCAAGGTTATTCCCAGCCTAAAGTCTTCAATTAACTAGTACGCCTGGCCCTTTTCTTCCTCCTGGTGGTTGAACTTTCTACTAAAGGCATCAGCCACCACATTGGCATTCCCCGGATGGTAGTGTAATTGAAAATCATAGTCCTTAAAGAATTCCATCCACCTACGCTGCCTAAGGTTCAACTCTTTTTGGGTGTAGATGTACTTCAAGCTCTTATGATCTGAAATGTAACACCCCAACCCCCGTATCTTTAAGCATTGGACACAACCACCATTTTCTTGACGGTGGATTAAACCAAACGGCGGGCCAGGCCGGTGTTACTTTACAAGTGACACACACTTGACTTTCTTTCTATTTTAATATTTCATGCCTTGATTGTATTTAACAATACATAACTTAAATTTAGGAATTTATAAGGCAATAATAAAAGAAATAATTGAAATTCATAAACTCAATTAAGTAAATAAAATTGAGTATATAATTTGATAAAAAAATTATTACAGCTGAAGATTCAAAAACTTTGGCAATATGCCCTTACATAGTAATTAAAAACTTTTTAAATAAAAGAACCTAACTAATTTTCATGGTCTTCATGTGAATCAATTACCTGAAAAATAGAAGGAAGGGTGAGCACATAGCCTAGTGGATCTTTCTAAACATCTAAATCATTATTTCAAT
>JAJIYU010005841.1:0-21630 GCA_030144865.1 Tinospora cordifolia | reverse complement strand
ACCTTTTCCTTGTTGTGGATCCTGAGAATAATCTAATGGATAAGTTCAAATTTATGAGAGAACCAATGTTGATAGTGACTAGTCAAGTAGCATTCCCAAGAACCCACATGATACATTTTTTCCTTTTAGCTTAGTCTTAGCCCATCTTATTTCTCTTTTTTCACACAATCATCATTAGGAAAAGTTCTCTTATACACCATCATTGTCCTTCACTTACATTGGTCACCCTTCCCCATGCTTGTTACTATGCATAGTCATCTAGTACCTTTCATTTGAATTTTTCACCATCTTACACAAGAAAGGTAAGTAGAGCATGGGCTACTTGTACTATTCATCCACATCACCTTTAGACCATTTTCTATTGGTACAAGCTCATTTTTCATATAAACCCCTCAAATTCACACTTGAAGAACATCTCATTTTTCATTTTGTCTCTTGATCACATAGGAGTTTTTTCCACTTTTCATTTTTCTATTCTTCATTTCTTTTATTTTTGTTTTCATTAGCCTTCAAGTTCATGAAATGCTAAGTCTTTTATTGGGGCTAAAAGGAAACCCTCTCCACTCATCTCTTGGGAATTCTTGGGTAATACTTCTATTTTACTTGACATATGTTCTCTCATACTTTTGTTAGGTTTTGTATTAAACTTCATACATTATATCATGTATTTTGTATAGTTGATTTTGCAAAATATAATGAAAGATTGAGGTATTTCATTTTTATCTTAGTGTGTCATTTTTGTAGTTTTCTTTAATGTGTCATATCATGTATTTCACATGTTTAGAATTAACATTTTGCATTCACACATATTAGAAATTTAATTTTAATTTTCTTTTTATTATAAATACATCTTTTGGGAAAACACTACTTTTTAATACATTTGGGCTTAAAGATTCATTATTGTGAGTAAAAAAATTCTTTAGCTATTTCTATCCCTAATTATTTTACTCAAGAAAGACTAAGAGAGGAAAGGATTGGGTCTACTCTAATGCCCTAACTCTTCCATCTTATTGTAATTCCAACATTATCAAAATATTCTCATTATCTCATCTCATTTTCATTTTTCTTATTTTATTATACGTAGCAAACCTTAGTTTTAGAAATTTATCACAATCCTTGTAGTTCGACCTTGGGCCTCCCAAGTTTATTACTTGTTGAATATACTACATTATTTTTCCTAGTTACACTTATAATTTGTTGCATTATTTGCTTTATGTCTAGGGTTTATTTATGTTGCATATTATTAATTCATCATCTAAAGAATGTATTTTTGCATCTCTTTATCTATTTAAAAGTGTGCACATAAAGTAAGCAACAGGGACAAACAAAAATTTAAGCTTAGGGGTATTTGTTAGTTGTGTTGCATACAAACTATATTATATGTATTTTATATATGTTTTGCATTGATTAGATAGGAAATAAGACATCTTTGTTTATAATTAGGTGCATGATCATTTATCTTAGTATTTAAAACATTTAGAGAATTTCAATATGGTTTTAATGTATTTATACTTGTGATTTAATGCCCAAGAAGGTTTTCAATCGCCTATGTAGGTAAAGGTTGAGGGAAGACATGTATGCACAAGGAAGAAGAGCAGAAAAGCAAGAAAAGGCAAAAAATGGTCATTACTATGATAATGCGATGCACTACTGTGGTAGCACAGCACAAAGGAAAACAAAGTCGAGCGACACTATTGTGGTAGAGCGGCAAGAAACATCCAAAGTTAAGATTTTTCGCAATTTCGAGCAATGCTACCGTGGTAGTATGATTAGGGTCAATTTTTAGGTTATTTTAAGCTGCGTTTTACAAGTATTTAAGGCATGTATATAAATAGAACATGTATTAGGGTTTTTCATTATTCGATTATTGGTTTCATTATTGTTGAGGCCAGCAGTGAAGAGATAATAGAAAATAGAGAGGATTGTGAAGAATAAGATCAAGACTCGAGTATGATCTTTTATTTGTTCAATTCTTTGATTTGTGATCTCTACGCTATGTTTAGCTAAGTAATTTTAATTTCTATGATGTAATTTTGATTGTAAGAACTCTTGATTCTTTATTTTGATTAATTTGTTTTGATGTTTTCTTTTATACTTTGTATGTTTACTATTTTTTTTATTTACTGGTCATAAATAACTTGATCTTAAACTATTAAACTAACTCGAGAAAGAGGTTTAATGGTTAGATAATCAAAGTATAGACCGAGAGTTTGTTGATTTTATAAGAGGTTGCACATGATTATAATATTTATTGTATTAGTTTGTTAATTGTACACTTCGAGGGGCGGTATTAGGGAACGTAACTAATAGGTATTAAGGGACATCAAGAGAGGGTTTTAATGATAAGTGTCATAACCTACAGAAACAGGGATTAAATTCATTGAAATAAGAATTGAGGGGGAATATATGATATTTTACTATCCTAGAAACTTGATTGATTTAGTTTTTAAAACCAATAGGCGTTGTTTTTTTATTTGATCTTAGTTTAAAACATTCAAACCTTGATTTTAAGTCTTAATAAAATTAATACTAAAATTAGACTGGAATTTGAGATTATTAGCCATATACTATTCCTTGATAACAATATCCGGTTACTTACCATGCATTGTCATTGTGATCTTATACACTTGCAGCAATCCCAACAAATGTAGAGAACAAAAATATGTACCTATCGACACTAAATTCATGAATTTTGGATATCAATTAAAATTTTGGTTAATGATTGACCAATTAGATTATTTATAAAAATTTGAAACAATTATTAAAAATATAATTGGGTAGCCTATTTCTTTAATTTTTTGCTATAAAAAATAATCTATATGAGCATAAAATTAACCTTAAAGGTTACTGAGAATATTTAGGTTAATTTGCATCAATATGTGGGATCTAATGCATGTATAGGACTAAATATAAGAAGCAAATACCTTAAAAATTATTTATAAAAATGAATTGAATTTTATTCGTGCATATAGAATAATTTTGTGATGGGATAATTTTGGTGGATCGGAACATAAATTTGCAGTGGATATTAAAAATTGATTGGATGGTAATTTTGGTAAGTAATATTTATTTTTGGTATTATGTGGGACATTGATATTATATCAAAACTTGTATTTTTTTTAAATAAGAATTGATGCACATGAAGATATGTATTAAATAAAATGATGAATTATGTTACTAGATCTACAATAAATTTTGAAGAGACTGGTTATTGTACTAGACAGTAAGACACATGCTAAACGGAATAAGTTGTTGGTATTTTGTGAGTATCTCTTTATCTTGGTTATTTTTATGGCATTGTAGATATAAAAATGATTTGAATGTAGGTGTACTATTTGTATGAACATATGTTGAATTTGGTTTGAAATTTATGACATTGTATTTATAAAGCAGTGTATTTTGGATTTGCAAGAGCAGATCTAAAATTTGGTATCATTTCGATGGACTGAACCATGGGGAATAATACTTTTTATGTGATAATTCATGTGGGACTGAGCTATGAGATGTATCAGCCTTTTTCTATGTGATAATCCTTAAATGATTGTAGAGTATGTGACAACTAGAGGTACAGTCTGCAATTGTTAAGGCCAAACAAGAAGTGAGACTGACTCTATTTTTTAAAGATATGCAGGTAGATGTATTTTATCAAATGTTGCATGATGGAAAAAAAATATGATGCAGATTATGAAGTTGACAAAGATGATATGAACAAATTAATTAATGGTGATATAATTCATCATATGGACCAAGATGATACTTTACATATTCCAAGTAGACCGATTACAAGGGCTTGTGACGAAAGACTCAAAGAAACATTACTTAGGTAGATTCAAGACATTTGGGCCAAACAAGGTGTTAATGTGGGTTTGGATAAATCAAAAAGGAGTTATAAGTGTTATCAAAGCCTAGTTGTAATACCCTAGCTCCCAAATCCTGTCGCATATGCCGCTAACTGGGCGTCTTCATCTTTCGTCTAGCTGAGACAAAATCGTGTAGTCACTCCTACCTACCACATTCGAAAACCAGGATGTTACTTTCATTTTCTTTCCTTTCTCCATCCCAACAACATATCATAGTGCAGAAATATAAACAATATTATCATGCATGATTTAAAATAAGGATGACATGTCTAAAAACAATAACATGATTAAACTCTGAGATAAATAAAATACTCAAACCAGGTGCTTGAGTTCACATGAGTCAAACAAAGACTTGGCCCCATGGCCTAGTTTAATAAATAAAAACATGAATTAAATGTGGGTCTCATGCCTTACAATTGAAAGTAGTAAATGTGCTACTAACTCCTACTCATCCTCAATAGTGAGGACATAAATACTACAAAATTTATCTATGTCGCTTATCAACACCCATGTCTTCAAAGGTTACTTGAAAAGAGATTAGCGAGGGTGAGCTCAAGAGCCTAGTGGATCTTACACCTAACATCTCAAGCATTATAATAGTCAAAATACAAACATGCAGGCACTTGTAATGCATTAAGCATTTCAACGATTCAATTATTGAAGTTAACGTTAAAACTAAAAAGAATTCTTCCTCGACATCCTAACTTAGGTTTAGAGTATTCAATGTAGTGCCCTAAGGCTTGTTACACACTCGGAACCCTATCTCAATGTTGATGTCTCACTCGATCATCAAACCAGGCAGTGAAGTCTCACTTAGACTCTCAATCCCATTTCAATTAGAGACCATCCTAGAGCTAGGAATACCCACGATGATGCAAGACCTGACCACGGTATCTTCATCACCACATCGATACATGGTTCATTCACTTAATCATCTTAATCAAGTGACCACAAGTACTTTCACAATTTCAATATCCAATATATATGGCAAAGTATATAAATAAACAATTCATCATGCTCAGTCACATCAGACATATTATTCATTGTATTACATACATAGCATGGATTCTAAACTGAAATAAAAATTTATACAAGGTATGACATGCTATGAATTCACAAAAAGGCAACCAAACATTCATATGAGGCACACACATTCTTAGCCTGCTTTTAAATAATAAATAGTAGCAGACATAGTCATGTTTCATACTCAAACCATAATAATATTAAAGAGTTTTAGGTAGTCACTTCTACCTATTGTTATGATCTTTACATTCTAACTTTCTCCTTGGTGGTTACAAATCTCAACCTAGTAGTTTAACATACAAATCTTCGTAGTATAAGTGTTTGCACTATTCTTAAACCCTAAAACTATTATTAAGCGATCTACATGTTATATGATATGCAAATAGGTCATAGCTGTCAAATACTATAGTGGTTACAATTTCACTCGCAAAAAGTCTGATAAACTAATTGTTTATCATGTTACCGCAGTATTCCCAGTGTCACCGCAATAAACTGAGGTTATTGTTACAGTGTGCTATGTGCAGCAATGTGATAGTCACAAGTTTATCTCGTTTCCCTCATACTTGGAACTTTTACATATTACATTTTATGATTCAAAAAAGATTATTTCAGTGTTTAAAAGTACTTCATATCTTTCCATTAATCGTTCTTCTTTTGACAATCCTTCCAAAATGCTTTTACGCTCTTTCTGTGCACCATTATGCCAACGATTATCACTAAACAAATGTTAGACAGTTGTATTGGTTTCGAACACACCAAACACGCAATATAACAAATAGTAGGACGTTATACCTTTGAGCTGATTAGTCTTTTTCTATTCATTCTTACATTTCAAATACCCTAACGTTTGGTCACACCCTAAAGATTGAACAGTTTGTTAGAACTTGTTTTCAGTTGTTTCTCTACATGATAACATGTAAATGGATTCGTATAATCATCTCTTAGCTAGCGACACACTTATCGCAGTTTTTGGTTCTACTAAACGAGATCGCAGCACTCCGTTTACTTCTCTCTAGTGGTGTTTCTTGATAGTAAAACGAAATAAGTTGAACCAATGGTGTTTCTTGACAAGAAAGTAATGTAAGTGGAAGGAATTGCATATTATTCAGCAAGAAGGAGATCTAGGCGGCTAGGGTTTTCTTTGTGAGCACGGTGAGCAATGGCGAGCACAGTAAGGAACTATAGGATGCGTAGTTAGGTTCTGCAACTCAATACATACATACATACATACATATATATATATGAACGAGCAAGACCTAGGGTTTTCTGTGTGTCAATGCAGTTTCCATTTCTAGTTTTCAATCACAAGACCGCTGTCTTTGGTTCAAGGACCGTGGTCTTAACATTGCCCTAATTGTAGGACCGTGGTCGCATGTCCTAGCCAAATTCACAATTTTTTGTCGCAAGATCGCGATCCTCGTGACCTAGGATCGTAGTCTTCATGAGACCTTTTGTTCATGAAAATCGGGCTACAGGACCACGATCTTCCTCACCAGGATCGCCGTCCCACAAAACTTTCCCACTTCAAAACACAAGACCGCGATCCTTGTGTAGTTTTTTTTGTTTATTTATTTGGTTGTTTTATTTTTAATACTTGGGTTATTATAATCTACCCCCCTTAAAAGAATTTCGTCCTCAAAATTTAAAATGATAAAATACTTGTATGATGTTCTCTAGTTAGCTACTGTTGGTAAAAAGCTCCGAGTATTCTTTTTGCATTTTGCTCTCTAACTCTCAGGTAACCTTTCTAGGTCTGGTGTTTCCACAGAACCTAGACTAGAGAGATTTCCTTGGTTTTAAGACTGTGCACCTTACGATCCTATATTCTGATGATCGGTTCTTCGTAAGTAGCATCGTTCTGGATGTTGACTTCCAACCAATGTATGATGTGAGAGGGGTCTAGCTCATACTTCTGTAGCATCGATACACGAAATACGTTGTGGATCAAGGACATTCTGTTTGGTAGATCTAGCTTGTAGGAACATTTACCGACATGCCTGAGTATTTCGAACAAACCGATGAATCTTGGTAATAATTTCCCTTTGATCCCAAAACGTTTGATCCCCTTCTAAGGGCTAATCCTCAAGAATATTCTATCACCCTCTTGAAACTCTAGAGGTCTTCTTCTCTTATCTGCATAGCTCTTTTGCATACTCTGTGTCGAGAATAATTTCTTTTGTATCTGTTTCACCTGTTTATTCATCTCTTGTACTAGGTATGGTCCTGTAAGTACATGATTCTCAAAGTCTACCTAGCATTATGGAGATCTATAAGGTCTATTGTAGAGAGCTTCGTATGGAGCCATTTTGATACTCGCTTGGTAATTGTTGTTGTATGGGAATTTTGCTAAGTACAAGTATTTGATCCAATTACCCTTGAAGTTAAGAACACACGTGCTCAAAACTGAGATGTGAATTTGGAATCTTTGTCTGATATAATGGTTTTGGGTACACCATGTAACCTTACTATCTTTTGATGTACAGTTCTCCTAGTTTTCCAACTATATCTGTAGATCAGATGGGTAGGAAATGAGCTGCCTTCGTGTGACGATTTGCAATCACCCATACTATGTCTTCACCCTTCTAGTTTTTGGGTAGGCTGCTTACGAAGTCCATTGCAATATTATCCCACTTCCATTCTAGGATCGGAAGTGGTTGTAACATCCCTGAAGGTTTTCTATGTTCAGCTTTTACCTGTTGACACGTTAGACATTTGAAAACATACTTGGCTATGCCCCTCTTCATGCATCTCCACTAGTAAGTCTTCTTGAGGTTTTAGTACATCTTATCACCTCTTGGATACATCGTGTACTTGGTTTGATGAGCTTCATCCAATATGATCCTTCTACTCTGCCCACTTTGTGGTACATAGACGCTGTCCCCAAGTCTCAATGTACCTTCGACATTCATTATGAAATCGGTGTGTTTGTCTTGCTTAACACCTTCTGTCAAGTCCACAATCCATTTGTCATGTTTATGTTCATTTCTAATCTATTGTAACAAGTTTGGCCGGTAAACCAATGCATATAGGTATACTTGCCTCCCGTCTGAAGTTACACTCAGATTGTATTCACTAATCAGTTGTTACATTTGTCCTTTTTCTTCATTCCTCTTATCAAACTTTCTTTTAAGGGCATCCACTACGACATTAGCCTTTCCTAGATGGTAGTGGAGTTGAAAGTCATAGTCCTTCAGAAACTTTATCCATCTCCGCTGTCTCAAGTTCAACTCCTTCTGAGTATAGATGTATTTCAGGCTTTTATGGTCTGAAAATAGGTCAAATCTCTCTCCATAGAGATAATGTTTCAAAATCTTTAAGGCAAACACAATAGCAGTTAGTTCCAGGTCATGCATGGGATAGTTCTGAGGCATAAGCAATGACTTTCCCCTCTTGCATCAATACGACACCCAACCTATTCTGTAATGCATCTATATACAAAACATATCCAACACCATGACTAAGGGTAACCAAAATTGGAGCTGAAATCAACCTCTTCTTCAACTCTTAGAAAGATTCCTCACACTTTTCATTCCAGGCAAACTTCTCCCCTTTCCTGGTCAATTAGTCATAGGTACAACTAACTTGAAAAAATCTTAGATAAACCTTCAGTAGTATCTTGCCAAACCCAAGAAGCTTCTAATTTTTGTCACCATTTTTGGCTGTTTTCAATTAGTCATCCACTCCGCTATTGTCTTCATTTAGAACTCACACTTGCTGAACTTAACATACAATTCGTTTCTTCTCAGTTCATCAAGTCCATCAACTCCACGAATACTACTAAGAGTTGATCCAAATACTATCGGAAGACTATGTTCATCAAGTCCATGAATATAGCTAGTGCGTTGGTCTAACCAAATGACATCACTATAAACTCGAAATGCCCATATCGAGTCTTAAAGGTTGTCTTATGAATATCTTCATCCCTGATCCTTAGCTAGTGGTAACCTAACCTCAGATCAATCTTGGAGGAGTGAGTGGCTCTCCTCAGCTAATCAAACAGGTCATCTATCCTAGGTAAAGGATACTTATCCTTTATGGTCACTTGGTTAATTTTTTGTAGTCAACACATAACCCCATTGAGTTGCCTTTCTTCTTCACAAACAATACAGAGCTCCCCATGGTGATTTACTAGGTCTAATGAATCCCTTCTCACGGAGTTCATCCAGCTATACCTTAGTTCAATCAACTCCACTGGCGCCATTCTGTAAGGAGGAATGGCTATAGGGTTTGTGCTTGGTTGCAGTTCAATTGTAAACTCTACCTGTTTGAATGGTGGCAGTCTAAGTAAATCATTAGGAAACACATCTAGATACTCTCGCACTACAGGTATCTCCTGAATATCTTTTGCCTCCCCAATATCATCATCCAGAACTTATGTAAAGTCCTCACTCTGCCTTATGCAATGTAACATAGCGGTCATAAGTTTTCAGGGTAATCTTTGCCTACCCCTCTTGACCTTCATTAGTTTACCGGAGGGTAGAGTCAATGTGACTTTCCGTCTTGGGCAATCAATCTGAGCTTGATATTGGGTTAACCAGTCCATGTCCAATATCACATCATAACCATGGAAATGTAACACTCTAAGGTGGGCAATTATCAATTTATCTCCAAATCTCAACTCCCATGTACAAGTTTTTTGCGCAGCCACAATAGTTCCTATGGAAATGGATACATACAATGGTTCTGGTGGTGTTGATGTCACTATTTGTAATCTCATAACTAGTTCTTCTGACACAAATGACTTAGTGGTTCTCGAATCCAACAAAATCTTAACAGCAACATTAAATAGTAGGAATCACCTTCGACAGTCGGAGCTAGATTCGTTTGTCCATCCTCGATAGCAAACACTCGGGCCTGATTTTGTCTGCCCTACTACTTTTGTTAGGGTTGCCTCTATTGTGGTTGTTGTTGTTTGCGCCCACCTTAGTTCCTGCCCTGACCATTATTTTGCCCTTAGATCTGCCTCTGTGGTCCCTGATTCTAACAATCTTTAGCAAGATGTCCCTTCTACCCACATTTGTAACGAGTTCCTTCTCTTCGAGCCTGCTGCTTATCAACTCTGCCTTGAGTCTACAACCTCTGAGGTTGATTTCGATTCTATTTATTTTGGTTCCCTTGGACCTCTTTGCCATTGCTTAGTTTCTTGCCCTTGTTTCTCAACTTCTGCTCAAAGTTGATCTCTCGTTCAATCAGTAATACTTTCTCCACTACTTTTCTATAAGTTTGTAGACCCATTGGGTTCATCATTCTATGAATCTCAATCTTCAGGCCTTTTGCAAACCTATGGACCTTCATTTTTTTCATCCCTGATCAGTTTAGGTGCTAACTCGACCAATTCAGTGAACTTGGCTTCATATTCAGATATTGTCTCTCTGAGTCAACCTAATGAACTCAAACTTCGTCTGTACTTGTGTAGCTTTAGGAAAAAAAATTTCATAAAATATCTTTTGAATTCTTCCCAATTCATGCATCAAATGTCGGTGTTCGGATCCGCCTTCAACATCCACCACCAACTCCTGGCTAGTACCTTTAATTTGGTGTGTGGCTAACGTAACTCTACAGGGTCCAGTAGCCCCTAGCACATCCAGGTGCTCATCTAACTCTTGGCACGATTAATCTGCATCCATGTTGTCAGTTGTACCATCAAATTGGGACGAGCAGAGTTTTTGTAACTCAATCAACATCACCCTTTGTTCCTTGTCCTCAATTTCCTTTGACGGACTGGAACCTCTGGCATAGGCATCGACCGCTATACCGGTATCTACTCCTAGGGTGGAGCCTGAATCTGCGGCTCTGGTGCCACCTGTGCTTGCATTTGTGGCAATAACAATACTCTCATGATCAGCTCGGTGACCCACCTAGTAATCTCACCCCAAAACTCTAGAGTCAACATAGCCCCAACCTGAGCCTCAGTCTGATTAACCCATGCCCTTTGCACCTACAATTTTGTCTCATCAAACGTGGCAATCCTAGTTGCTTGTCTCTTTGATTTGACCATTTATCTATAACCAAAGAGTCATTCAATCATCATGAACTGATCGAAGAAATATATGTACATACTTAGAGCATTAATTTTTGTAGATTTAGCATGATTCTAGATTTATGTCTCTAAGTTCTTGTTTGTTCAGTGGCCTATTCGTTTATGCTTCTAAGTCCACAATGAATTGTTCATTTCTGGGTACAGCATGTGGTCTCAAAAGTTAAGAACATACATGTATTTCAAAAAATCTTTACATATGCAAAACATGCAAGCACCAATCTCATACATCATCACAAACAACATGCTAGACTAGTAAGATTCCAAGCTTCTACCTATGCTTCTGAGTTCGAGCATCCCATACTACTCTTGCCCATTGACATAAATTTTTACTTGGAGGTTTTGTTACACCCAAACAATTTCACAAGTATCTCGATATCCAAGGCTTTCCAAACCCCACTACAATTGACCATCCCATACCAGCCAAGCATAAGGAAACGAGTTCATACAAAACCAACGATTACTCGCCAAACATGGTTTATCATTCCTCGAGTTCAAGATTCCTCCATATCCCCGAATTCATATATATCTCATACCACATAGAAACCAAAGATACAAGATCGATTCGATCTTGTGTCCTAATTAAACAAGTGTTTCGTTTCATGCGTTATCAGTATCTAGCTTATGCCCTAAAAGCTTTTATTTATAATCTACTGTGCAACTTGACAACACCCAAGCTATACCTAAGGTTTTTCCCTAAACCTAAGTATGCAATGTCTCTATTGCCCAACTCCTCTGTAGGGCTGGCAATTCATAGTTTATAGTCTATACTCTATACTCTAGTCCAATGACTTACTGACTGAGTCACTGACTGATGAACTAATTGAGCTACTGCTGAGCTCTATGTGAGTATCTCACTAGACGGGTACCACCTTTGGCTTCAGTCTAGACTTGTACCGGCAAATTACTGACTAAACTCTACCCGCAAGCTACTGACTGAGCTCTGATACCACCTTTGTAACACTCTGGCCCCTGAATACTGTCGTACACTCCGCTGACTGGGCGTCTTCATCTCTCATCTAGCTGAGATAGAATCATGAAATTACTCCTGCTTTGTAACACCCTGGCCACCTTTGTAACACCCTAGCCCCTGAATACTATTGTACACTCCGCTGACTGGGCGTTTTCATCTCTCATCTAGCTGAGATAGAATCATGAAATTATTCCTGCTTACCATATTCTGAGATTGGGAGGTTACTTTCATTTTCTTTCCTTTCTCCATCCCAATAACATATTAGAGTGCGAAACCATAAACAATACTATCATGCATAATTTAAAATAGGGATGGCATGTCTAAAAACAATAACATGATTAAACTTTAGATAAATAAAATGCTCAAACCCCGTGCCTAATTTCAAATGAGTTAAACAAAGACTTTGCCCCATGCCCTAGTTTAATAAATAAAAAACATGAATTAAATGTTGGTCCCATGCCCTACAATTGAAAGTGGTAAATGCTTTACTAACTCCTCATCCTCAATAGTAAGGACATCAATACTACAAAATTTATCTATCGCTTATCAACACCCATGTCTTCAAAGGTTATCGAAAAAGAGATTAGTGGGGATAAGCTCAAGAACCCAGTGGATCTTACAACAAATATCTCGAGCATTATAATAGTCAAAATACAAACATGCAAGCACTTTTAATGTATTAAGCATTTCAACAATTCAATTATTGAAGTTAACGTTTAGACCGAAAGAAATTCTTTTTCGACATTCCAACTTAGGTTCGGAGTATTCAATGTAATGCCCCAAGGCCTATTACACACTAGGAACCCTATCTCGGGGTTGATGTCTCACTCGATTATCAAACCATGGAGTGAAGTCTCACTTAGACTCTCGGTCTCATTTCAATCGGAGACTTGCCTAGGGCTAGAAATACCCGCGATGATGTCGAACCTAACCTCAGTATCCTCATCACCCCGTCATACGTGGTTCATACACTTAATTGTCTTAAATTAGTGATCACAGGGAAGATGACTACTGCAATAGTCCAATTGATTACTGCAATAGTGTGTCAAAATCTCTCAAAAAGTATATAACTTGTGCGAAAAGAATGAAATAAAAACATTTTTCAAAACATTACTTCGGTACTTAAACGAGATTACAATGATAACACGATGATTTTCTAAAATAATGCACACAAAACATTGCCCAAAACAAATTGGCCCTAAACTTATAAATCTTGTGTGCAAAGGTGAAGAATTAGTAGGTTTTGTATGTTAGGAACACCCCAAACTTGCCAATTCCCACCCATTTAAACTCTATATAAAACCTGCCTGGGCTTTCATTCTCTTTACCCTAGTAAGAACTAAACAAGTTCCTTCTTGCTTCCTTTTGGCATCCCTATTTTTCTCTAGTTGTTCTAAATAGCAATTGGAGTAGTATAACAAGTATTACACAAATTTCTGTGCTAGCAGTTGGGGAGATTTAAAGAAGATTCAACTGAAGGTTCAAGAAGGAGTTTGCTATTTAAGGTGGGGATGATTTTTAACTTTTACTTTATTATTTTGATCTAAATAAGACTTGAATGTATGTGATGCTTTGAATATGCATGATCAATTATTTTCTATGCCATGTAGAATATGCATGCTTAGGCTTACATTAATAAATATGCATGTTATATGATGATATGATCCATGCTATGTTATTACCATGCTCACATGTTTAATTTTTATTTAAATTTATTTTATATACATGAATGTTATGTTTTTATAATTAATAAAAGATTAATTGAGATTCTAACCACGTACTAGCGCGAAGAAGGATTTCTTCGTGTGTGTTCCAATCATATTAGACCTTTGAATTAGAATTGGGTGTTAGGATTGACCCTAAAGTGAACTGGGTTTTCAAGAATAATCTCATTCCACTGAAAAAGATTTGAATTTCAAGAATGATTTGTCTCCCTAGATCTAAAACATAGAGGTTAACCCCTTTTGGTATTAATTACGACTAAAAATAATGAACCTTTGAATCACATAATATTTTAAAAGTGCTTGACATATTTGTCATATTTTTTGGAATAATGATTTAAACATTTGGAATAATTTATTGGGCTTCAATCTCACCTCTTCTTTTTAATTTTTCAGAAAATTGATATATCAAGACCTTACGGAAGACACTTAGATTATTCTTTACAAATTTTCATTAAATTGTAGGGCATGTTGGCCCAAATTATTTTATTTAAGTTTTGAAGTCATTTTTGTTGTATTGAACCCAAAGGCTATGTACCTAGGAATTTCGAACTAATTAATGACATTGGATTTCATTTATATCATGGTGTTATTTTTTTTAATGAAATATATTTGTGCATAAGTTAATGTACTTAGGAAATCCCAAGGAAAAAAGAAAAGAGATAATGTAACACGGGCTTGCCTCCCAGGAGACCCAACTCTAAAAATGGAAAGCATCGTCGAATGACGTTGGCCCAAGGCATGGGAGGCGTGGTGTTATATATATAGGTAAAGTCAATTACACGTTTGTATTAAAATACATGCAACATATATAAATTAAATAAATAAAAGTACTAAATGAGAAATTAAGTGGAAAAGGTGGAGTTAAACTATAATAATAATAATAATAAAAAGAAAATGGATTAGAAAAAAGGAGAGCAAAAAAAAGAATAATAATAAATTAATGAAAAGAAAGAAAGAAAGACCAAAAAAGTATGTGCGCGGTGAAAAAAGAAGAAAGAAATGTTATGACAAGATGACATTATATAAATATATATATTGATAATGAGGTGGTGAGAAGTAGAAATTAATATACATACCTAAGGATAACTTGTGACAAACCATGATAACCTAACCTTCATATGATAGGTAGTTAATGAATTTGAGTTTAGTGTAAATGAGTTTGGATTAAAATAAGTTAAATACGCCTAATGTAACTATGTCTCATGTCATAAACATATTAACTTACTAAATTTGGAAAACACTTGTGTTAACTTGCCAAATTTGCAAAACACTTTGTGTTAATTCGATTATGAACAAGTTAAGAGACAAATTATAAATAAATAAATTAAATTATTATATTGATGGCATAATTTTTTGTTATTTTTGAGAAAATATTTTTTTAATTTGATTAATTTTTTACGAAGTATTTATGTTTTCTATATTTTTAATATTTTTGTAAAAACTAATTTAAGAAAGTGGTTAGAACAAGTTAAAAAATGTTAAGTTTAACATGATATAAATATGAAACGATTAATAAATAGAACGAGTTTGATTTACATATAATGACACGAATAATAAATAGGTAGGATTTGAGTTTGAAATATATGAATAATGCTCGTTTGCAACGTGGTTGGTTCACAATACAGTAGGGGTGAGTACAAGTTTATTACCATATGGCAGTGGACCGACTTATATAAATATGGCACCTCCTACAACAAATCAAAGAACGAAAGAAAACAAGAAGTGCAAACATAGAAGAAGAAGATGAAGAAAAAAAGGACTACGCAATTCACGACAAATCCAATGCTTTCATACGCTTTTGGGTTTTTTGCTACCACTACAAGAAAAGTGAGTAATTGTGGCAAATTATATGTGACCAACAAGCTAGTTGCCACTAAAAAAAAATTTTAGTGGTAGATTCTTCCTGTCATAAATAATAAAATAAAAATATGTATTAAAAGTTACAAAATTATTAGCCACATTATAAAAGTTCTCACCAATATAAAATTTTAATTGATAATAAGATGTCACAAATTATTATTATTATTATTATTATTATTACACTTAAGCAGTTTGATTTAAAACAAATTAAATGTTACTGTTCACTTTCTCCTTTAAGCTTCACATCTGCTAGTTTCACATCCGCCCATGCCAATAGTAGCTTTGTCGATCACCAAGCTTCACCTTCGTCCAGCTTCACCTTCCCTCGTGAGCAGCAACCTTGTCTAGACTTCATCGAGCTTCACCTTCGCTCGCGAGAGTAACTTTGTTTATCACCATCGTCAAGCTTCACTTTCGCCTACATACCGCACCATTGTCAATCACACCAGTGAGCAGCAACTTTATCTTTCTCGTTTTCTTTGCACAGGAGTTTCTTCTTTGAAGATCAAATCATCTCGTTTTCTTCACACCGACACGATGTTAATATCTGAATCTTTGTCTTTCTCTCTATTAGGGCTTGATTTTTCTTTTTTTGAAAACTTGCAATGTTCTCTTTGTTAGGGCATCAACATCCGCTCTTCTGCTTCGCTTTTGCATTTTCGAGGATAAAAGTTCTTCAATTAATGTGTGTGTGTGTATATATATATATATATTTGAAAGATTCTTACTTAATTTTATGGATGAGTTTGCAAGATGTTGTGTATGATAGAATAGAAATCTAGGATTTGGTTAAAAGATTATCAATATGGTTAGCATTGCAACTAAAAGGAATAGGTTTCACTATTGATGCTTGTGTGCTTTTGATAAGGTTGAGGCAAGTAACTATTTTTGGATTTAGAGTCAACAAACCACATTTGCAACTCCGCGTGGACGCAAATTCTCGTGTGAGTCTTCATGAATTTGTTGGCTTGTTGTTGATTGCTCTTTTCTTTTCTCTCCTTCAAATTATTTTTTCGTTTATCGTTGTTTCTGTTTGGTGGATTAAGTTTAATCTGATCATTTTTTTATTTTTGTTGTATTCTCCAGTTATTTTGTCGAATGCTAGCATTTCCTTCTTTTAATTTCTTTTTTCTTTTTCTTTTTTAATTAATCTTTCAAGTTTATTGTTTCAAATTGTCTTACCACTGCACTTTTAGTTTGTTGAAGGCCACCTGTTTGACAAAATGCTTCACAGAGGAAAATTCTAAACTATTCCTGAATTTTTTTAATTTAATTACTTCTTCTTTTAAATTAAAAGCCATTTGCTTAAACAAAAAATATATATTCTTCTTTTTGGTGTTATCTATTCTCTTAGTTAGTTATCTCTTGTTCACTATATATATGGATCAAAGAGACTAATTAGCAAAGATAGCAACAAATGTGGTAATTTAAGAATATATATAATTTTTTAAGTGTTGCGAGTGCCACATCTTACTGTGAAGATTCAGCTAAATTGAGATCATCTTCTCGACATTCTAGTCTTAAAGCTTAGTTTACTAGCCTATAGAAAACAACACACAAAAGTTGAAGAAATATTACAAAGAAAGGCAAAGGTGAAAATTAGAAGGCAAACCAAGTGTATGTATGTATATATATATGTATGTATGTATGTATGTATGTATGTATGTATGTATCTATCTATCTATCTATCTATCTATCAGTTACAACACAACTGAGCTCACAATAGAAATCTAACTCAAGGATCAATCATAAAACTAACTTAGCATGTTAACTATGGTTAACTGTACAACTCATATAACGGAATTGAGGACTTGAACTTGCTTTTGAATCCTCTATTCCAGCTTCAAAAGCAAGTCAATAATAAATCTCTGGCTCTATTTCTTTATGAGAACATGCATGGCTGCCTAAAGTTTTCTACTTATATCTACTTTTTCTTTCTTGTTTTTTAATTTTTCGTTGGGTCTTAAAGTAAAGCAAAGCAAAGCAAATGCTAAAATGCTATACCATCCAACTTTTCTCTCTTCTAAAACGAATTTGTCTAGAAGACTTGGGATTCCTCTTTGCACTCTACTCATTATTCTAATATTATTAGAGAATTTTAGCTACACTAGTGCTGCTTTTTCAGCTACTAAAGTTGATATACATATATATATATATATAGAACTTAATTAAAAAAACCCAATTGGGTGACTTTGAACTTTCAAATTATATTACCAGATGTGCACGAACATGGGCACTACAACTTTATGCTCCTTTTTCTATTTTTTTCCTAGGCACCTATACTTGTGTCCATTCATGTTGCGTATATGTGCGGGTGTGGACTTAACAATAATAATGGGTAAGAATCCCTATCTAATCTAGCCCCTCACCTGTGAGATTAATTCTAAATAATTTATTTATTAAAAATGATCCTTGTGGAGTGTCCTCTGCTACATCCATTGTGCATATGAATGTATAAAGTGCCCCTTTCTGAACCGTGCATATTCCTATATTCCATGTGTTCCATCCTTTGCTTGCATGACATTTTTAATCATAGTATTAGAACTATGTCTGCACCTGATAGCTTGCCGAGCTATGTTTGTAAATATATTTATTAGAACTAGGTAATGTTTTCTTTATTTAAAGATTAGGTCAGTGAATAGAACATCTTCTATATATTGTACTATTTCACAACTACTCCTACTAAGAATGTTTAAGAGAAATTGGGGAAACTGTGGAGAAAAATGAATTCATGGCTTAAATTAATGGTACTAGGAGTTTTATATAGCTTTCTTCTATAATTGGTATTTTGTAGTTTTTTTTTCCAGTGAATAGAGCATTCTTTTATATATTGTACTATTTCACAACTGCTCCTACTAAGAATGTTTAAGAGAAATTGGGAAAATTGTAAAAAAATTTGAATTCTTGGCTTAAATTAATGGTACTAGGAGTTTTATATAGCTTTTACGATTTCATCATGTGCCAAACTAATGATCACAAAAGAATTGCAGGCAAATCGCCAAAAATATTCTTTGCTTAATAAATAATGATGATCTAATTATAAAAGTTGCAATTATATAACTAAACAGTACACAATCTTTTAAGTATTAGTTATTTACTATCTTAACTAATCAATTTTCATGTATTACTGAGGTTTGTCTAGAAAAATATTCCAATCCACCCTAGATAAAAATTTTGGCATTGACTCATTTTTCCAATAAATGTGTTCATGAATGTGCACTTGCACTTTTTTTCTAGTTATGTTAACACTTTCTTTTTAATAAAAATATTTTTAAAAAAATGCTTGTATTACTGCTTTTTGCCCAGTTTCTTATCATGGAATTGCCTTCTTGTTTGATGCTTCTTACAATGTGAAACCTACTAATGTGTTACAACAAAAGCAATAACAAATAAATCAATAAGAAGAATATCAAACAAGTGAAAATTGATTTTTATTAAAATTTCTTTTATCTTTTTAAATGCACTTTTTTTATGAATAAAAAGTTCATTATATATATATTGCAGGTGAAGGATCATCGATATCCTCGAGGAAAGGTAGAGGTGCAGCTAAACCATGCAACATATGGCATACTACCTTCAATTAGTTTTTCCAACCAATTGGTGAAAATAAAAATGAATTTGTGTCACAACTTGGAGTGATTGCACATAATGGAAAGAAGCTCTCATTGACTTATTTGTCATGGGAAGATGTTCCGATAAATATCTTGGATTCCATTTGGTGTGAGGTGTAGGTATTATGAAAGAAAAGATAACTGATATTTTAATATTCATATTTATATTTCAAAATTGAAGAAAATGCATTCATTTGTAGGAAAATACAAATGCCCCTTTAGAGTATCAGAAAGAATGTTCGCGTGCTATTGGTAATAAATGGAGCAATTGGAGACATAGAGTTAAAAAAATATTTTTTCTTCCATATGAAACTAAAGAAGAATATTTGAAAAAGGCTCCTGAACAAATACAAAAGCCAATTTAGAAGCTATTCCAGAGTATCTACCATATGACTAAGTGGTAGTCAATTTAAAGCAAGGCATCAGAAAGTCAACCAAAAGCCAAAAATGGGAAAGGGATAGAGAAAGAGGGAAAAAATTGAAGATTTCATGTAGTATTTTTGATCAAGGAATCAGTCTGATTTATTTCGTACCCTTAGCTTGGTGAAAGAATGGGAATTTATTGTACTTCATGATTTTTGCTTGATCTTTTGCTTCTGTTGTTGTGGTTACTGTAAGTTATATTTGTCTATTGAAACTTGCAGATCCCATCAGATGGGTTTGAAGGTCTCTCTAAACTCCATATACTGGATTTGAGTGGTAACTTAGGATCGTTGCCCAAACCTCCTTTACTTTCTTGCTTGCAACAGTTACAGGAGCTTTACTTGAGGTTTGAATCTAATAGAAATTAGTATCTTTTCTACTTTTTCTTCTTGTAAAATTTTACTTTTATAACAACTCCTTTTAAATTTGGATTCTACATTCTACAGAAGGATGCACCTACATGAAGTTCCTTCAAATATACTGAACCTAAAGAAGCTGCAAATTCTTGACTTAGGCCAAAATTCTCTCATATCAATACTAGAGGTAAAATATATCCAAAATATAATGATGACATTGTGATGGTAATTAAAGGCAAAAAATAAAATAGAAATAAAAAGTAAAGAAAGAAAGAAAAACATATTTCTCTTAATGACTTGCAAGAACTTGGGAATCTTAGTTCTCTGACTGAGCTTGATTTGACTGATAACAACATTGCGGCACTTCCTCCAGAGCTAGTCAGGATGCATACTTATATGGTTTTAGGTTTTGTTATAATTCAGAAGTTGAGAGGATGTTAATGATTTAGGATTCTTATGACTTGCTGAATTCAAGTTCTAGAATTTTTTGCCATTGAATATTGTGCACATTGCAGAAGGAGTGTAGCGCAAAATTGTTAATCATCATATTTGATTTTAGCATTTTACTTATTTTTCTGTTATAAAAACATAAGCTTTCTCATGCAAGGTCTACTAGAATCTAGCCTGCAGGCCTTGAGACTTGATGGGAACCCATTGAGAAGGTATGCAATTATCTCTCAATTTTACAGTTTTACATTACTTTCAAGAAACAACAATCTTGTCTTTTTCTTCCCTGAATTTTACCCTTTTTATCTTCTCTAAATTTTAATTTTAATTTAGAGAGATGAAGAGCTTTCTAATAATCTAAAACATCTCAATAACATACATCCTTGCAATGGAACCTCTATTTTGAAAAGATTAAACATGTCTCATCCTTCTATGTCAAGCATGGAGATAAAAGAAGAGGCCGATGCAATTCAAATTGATCAAACCAAGAATTTCTCTTCATGGGACACAACAATTAACCAAGTAAGAGAGGAAGCAAGAGAAGTCAATATAGCAAAAGCAAGGTGCAGTTGTTGATGAAGCAGTTGTTGGGAAAGCCATTATGTCATGGTTTTAATCTATTGATCTATCTCAGGCTACCTGTGGTATTACTGATAAACCAAAAGACCCTATAATCGACATTGATGTTGTAGATGCAGACAATCATTTGGCAGTGGTGGAGAATGTAGAAGACATGTACAAGTACTACCGGCTCTCTGAGGTAGAGGAACTATTTTTCATCTTCAATATTAACTTCAATGCATAAATTCTTTGAACATGCATTGAAAGAATTGAAATGGGCGGTGTAATTTGTTATGCAGACTTTACGTAGAATTCATGACTTTATGGACTCACAAGTTGACATAAATGGGAAGATGAGAGCCATACTTGTAAATTGGTTAATAGACGTTCATCACAATTTTGAACTCATGCCTGAAACTCTGTACCTCAAAATCTACATAATTGATCGTTATCTTTCAGTTCAATCAGTAATGAAGAAGGAACTACAACTAGTAGGCATGGGCGCCATGCTTATAGCTTCTTGAAGAATTTTACCTTCGTTTTTCCACTATTGTTGCACTAACAAATATTGATAAACTTTGCAGGTAAATGATTTGGTTTGCATATTAGACATGGCATATTAGACAGGTGATACTTTCAAGTTTTTGCATATACAAACAAACAAAACAACAGTTCATATCTTGTACAACTGCATTCATTCAGTTGTCTCATTTTATGCTCTCCTTATGGGACTTTTTGAAGGAGTTACAACATCA
>JAJIYU010005840.1:0-21656 GCA_030144865.1 Tinospora cordifolia | reverse complement strand
TTCTAATTTCAATGTAAGGGCATGTTGCCCAAGTTTTCAGACTTCTGCTATAATATTTTTTTAATCAAATTATGTACTCAATTTTATTTAATTAATTGAGTTTATGAATTTCAGTTATTTCTTATACTATTACCTTATTAAATTTTTGAATTTAAGTTATACACGGTTAAATACAATTAAGGCATGAAATAATTGAAATAGAAAGAAAGTCAAGTATGGGTCACTTGTAATGTAACACCGGCCCGGCCCGCCGTTTGGTTTAGTCCACTGTCAAGAAAATGGTGGACCTGTCCAATGCTTAAAGATACGGGAGTTGGGGTGTTACAATGCATCACGAATAAACCATTTAAAAGTTGCCCTACTCAGGTGGGCACTGTTAAGTTCTTTGCCCTTTCTCATTATGCATAAAAAACTATAACGTGATTAATTGTTGAATACGTTACAACAATTAAATTAAAAAGAACTAAAGAAATATACATATAGACACCTAACCTAATTATTTGGTGGGTACCTACATTTATAAAATGTGAAAGGAATGAGCTCTACGAGCCTAGCCAATCATTCAAATTTGCAATCAATTTAATGGCATAAGCAAATATATCACACACACAACCACTTTAATACATTAGGTGATACAAGCATGAGTTGTTTTTAGTTAGTTGAGCTAGGGTGGTCGGCCTTAGGTTATTCTCATACCCTAGCCAAGTTACCCTTGTAGGAACATTTAACGTCAATGGCTATGCATAGATATTCTAGTTGGTCCCATGGATTAGGAAGATTTGTGAGGCACAATCATTCTTATCCCTGTGATTATACACCCGTCTCTTGAGTGAGACATTACGATGTGAATTACCAACGATTGTTTATAGGTTAATCATCCCATAAAGTGAGTTATTATCTTGTTAATCCCTATTTCATATTCAGTTATCTATCATATTCATGCATAATTCTTACTAGACAATCATCAATAAACATGTTATGCCAAGATCCTTCTATAATACCTAAGAGTTTGGGAAGTTTTAAAAGAAAAAGAAATTTTAGAAAATCTGCACGACTTCTTCAGTATCGAAAAACTACCTCGGTAGTGTGTCGGGTGTGCAAAATGTGATTTTTTGTGTGACTACTGTGGTATTGGAGCCCAATATCGCAGTACTATAAAAAATTTGGAGATTTGGATGCAGACACGATACTGCGTTGCTGCGATGAAAATTATAGTATATATGTCGAGTTCTGTGCGTAGAAACGCTAATTTTTGACCAATTGTGTGCAGTCACTCGAGAACTCTCCAAAAACCCTATCAGCCACCATTAGTCGAGTTCCTTGCATCCCTGAAGCCTTTAAGGGTGATTTTAAACCGTTCTAAGCATCCCTAATAGTTTTTCTAACCCATGTTTTGTGAAGAACAATACCAACGGAGGAAGGATTGAATTGAAACCTGAATCAAATCGTCCTTCTCAGGTAAATCACGAAACTCTTGAGGAACTTTTGTGCTTGTCATGATTTTATAATTGCCTAAGTGTATGCACACTTCCTTTGATGCAGTAGAACAGTAGGAGTGTTTGAAATACGTTTGTGAAAGGCGAACGAAGGAAAAAGCTTTTGGAACCGAGGTATAATTGTTTCTACTAGATAAAATGTTTGTATTAAATTTAGTATTAGTGTAATAAGTCATTGGGAACGAGAGGACAAGAAAGAAACTCACACGAATGTGTAGTTTTTGGAAAATCGCATGACTATCGCAGTAGTGCAATGCAAACAAAGAATCCCTCTCAGGTTATCGTGATAATGGACCGTGGTAATGCACTGTTCAAGTAGAATTAGTCTCGACTCACCACGATAATGCAACTAAAGCTCTCTAGTTACTGTGGTAACACGTCTGAGAAACTGTTTCATCCCTATTGTGCACATACATAGACTACTGTGGTAGCACCACAACCTACCGTAGTAATTAGAAGAAAATAGGGATATTGACCACAAACTTGACCACCATACACGTACCACAAACCATGTATGTAGGGGGATTGTTTAATTGAGATTTGAGACATTTGAAACACATAACTCTGAATGAATGAATGTTAAATCTTAAAGGTAAAGAACTCAAACTAATTGGAGCACCAGAGAAAGGTCAAGAGGACCAAGTAATCAAGTGGAAGTGATTACTTTGCTCCCTAGTATTATTTAAATTTTAATACTGAACATGTTGTGTTTTTACTTTGCTTTGAGTGTCTAGAAGGATGCTATGGTGCGTTTAAATAATGATTAGATGCCATGATTACATATGTTTACATAAATGTAGAATAGTATGATCAATTTATCCATGGTTGATGATTACATGTTTAGAACATGAGATATACATGAATTTATCCTAGAAATCATGAGATAATTAACATATTTGATTTACATGTATATTTATTGTATGTTCTATGTTGGAATGATATACAAGTATGATATAACGAGACATGTGCTTGTGTAATTTGAAAACATTAAATTAAGATTTGAACCACATATCATCTCAGTGGTTGTAACACCCCAGCCCTCGAGATTTTCAATTGGACTCAACCACAGGCAGACCGGGCCCTGCTACTTTTACAAGGACACAACTTGCATCACATTCTATTTCAATTATCTCAAGTCTTATTAATTCACAATGAGCACACAACCCAAACAAGTTAATTTTAATTTAATAAAGCTATTATAAGCAAATAAAAGAAACATTCCAATCTTTATTTATTAAATAAAATAAAGAAGTACATATCTTGAATCTTAAATATTTAAGATAATTAAAGAAAGAGTACATAACTCAAAATTGAGACTAAATTCAGTGGAGGTCTAAATTTAAATAACCAAAATTTCGGCAACATGCCCTTACATATGAGTCTCCAAATTTAAATAACCTTATCAAATATTCAACAGTCTTCATCATTCAATTTCGTAAAAAATAAGAAGGGAAAGGGTGAACACATAGTCCAGTGGATCATTCCATAAACAACTAAGTTACTAATTCAAATCAAAAGCACATCCAAATTCAAACACTTATAAACAATTAAACAATTCAAACAATATCTTTGGTTATTGTTGACATTGAGACTAAAAGGGGTTGTAATCCCTTGATTTTCTTATCAAAGCACTCCACTTTTGGATGAAACAACAATTTATCTTGTCATATTCTATTGGAATAAGGATCTCATGTCCACCTTCCAAGTACTTTGGGTTATACCCATACACACTCAGTGATGAGTCCCATATACACTAAGTATATGTAAAGAACGACCATAGCATCACTTAGATTACTATGACAGTACGTGGTTCATAAACATCAAAGTCTTAAACTTATTCTTACATATTCTTGAATAAAAAATCAGACTAGTAAAATTAAGAATAAAACATTCAAAAAGCATGAAAACAATACATAGCATGCTTTATAATTCAAATCAAACCTAAGTATGGAAACTAGACATGGTATGGTATCGTGAATACTTAAAACATGCATACATGATAATCAAAATTTAAATCATGATCAAACACATTGAAAACTGAAAATAAAAGTGCTAAATTGAAAATAAAAGATGCATGAACATGCTAAAAACTCAAACTAGCAAAGTAGGAGTGTAGGAAATCCCATCCACCTTATGAAGCTTTTTCTCAAAATTCAGCAGAGGTTCATTTCTTCAACACTTCTAGCACTTCAAAGATAACTCAAGAACACTCAATCAAACACTCAAACACTCAAGAATACTTCAAGATCACTCAAGAACAAAAGGGTTGCTAAGAAGAAGGCTAGAACAATCTAAGATGGAAGTGTTAACGCTTGCTTTAGGATAAAGAATAAGTGTGCACCAAGGGGTTTATATAGATTTTCAAGAGGGCATAGTGGGATGGTTTTGGCAACTTGATCAGGGTTTTCTTACAAGTGTGGCAGCTAGGTTTGCACACAATTCATAAGGGACGGCTAGGGTTTTCTTGTATAAGGTTATGATGGTTTTTCCTTCATATGGCACCAAGATTGGAATACATTTTGGTTTAGGAAACTTTCTTGTTTGTGATTTTCAGTTTCCCCTTTGTGTGTGATGGCTAGGGTTTGGTGTGTGAACATGGTTCATCATTCAGACACTTCTAATTAGGGTTCTTCACATGTTGCACATACACATGCACACACATGGACCGATTTTTGCATAATAAGGCATGGGTGTACATGATGAAGGTGTTCTACCCATGTGACTTGCACATGTTTAGGGGTGGCCAAGTATTTATGGGTCCACATGGATTTAATAAAAAATTATTTCTCATTATTTACTAAGAATTGAGGCCTTTAACATATATTTTTGTGTTCATATCCAAATAATGAACATTTCCAAACTATCATTTGGGTAAGACGATCCTCATTTCATTTACTTTCCTAATTTAGACTATACTAAAGGGTATTAAACAAATGAAACCCTAATTTTTGGCCAATTGAGCTGATATTTAGGCAAGTTGTCTAGTTGATCAGTTCATGTCATCCCATGTCATTTCAGGCCATTCTGAGGTCTTAAGATTAACTAAAATAGAGGTTTGGACCTACTAAATTTATCCCTAAAATGGACTCGTTTTCATTTCTCACCCAAATTCAATCAAATAAAATTAAATTGTTTCATTTTATTCAGTACAAGATTACAGGGTATTACAACTTACCCTCCCTAAAAAAATTTCGTCTTCGAAATTTGTACAAAATCAAAAATTTCTACTAAACATGTCTGGATATTTGGCCTTCATTTCAGTCTCTAGTTTTCATGTAGCTTCTTCCACCCCATGATGCTTCCACAATATTTTAATTAAGGGAATATCCTTAGTTCTCAGGCTTTGCATTTTGTCGTCAAGGATTCTAACAACTGCTTCTTCATATGTGGCATCATCCTAAATGTTTACTTCCTCCCAGTGGATGATGTGCGAGGGGTCTGGTTCATATTTTCTCGGCATAGACACGTGGAACACGTTATGAGCTAAGGTCATTTGGTTTGGTAAATCAAACTCATAAGCCCATTCCCTGATTCTTCTAAGTATTTCAGAGTTTCTAACAAATCTTGGTGATAACTTCCCTTTGAACCCAAACCTCTTGATGCCTATCTGAGGACTGATTCTTATAAACACTTTGTCCCCTACTTGAAACTCTAGTGGTCTCCTTCTTTTGTCAGCATAGCTCTTTTGAGGGCTCTGAGCTGTAATCAACCTCTTCTGGATTAGTTTGACTTGGTTGTTCATTTCTTCCACCAAGTCTGGCCCAGTCAACACAAGGTCTTTGAGCTTAGCGAAATAGGTAGGTAATCTGCAGGGTCTTCCGTAAAGAGCCTCGAATGGAGACATATTAATACTTGCCTAATAACTATTGTTATAGACAAACTCCACCAAGTGTAAATGCTTGCTCCCGTTTCCTTTAAAGTCTAGAACGCAGGACCTCAGCATATCTTTTAAGATCTGGATAACTCTCTCAAACTACCTATCTGTCTGAGGGTGGAATGTAGTACTCATGGTGAGTTTAATGCCCAACTCCTTCTACAAACTCTACTAGAACTATGAGGTGAAGCGAGAGTTTCTATCAGATACAATAGTCTTAGGCACACCATGAAGCCTTATAATCTCTTTCACATAGAATTCTCCCAGTTTACTGACTTGGTCTATGGATCTGATTGGCAAGAAATGAACCACTTCAATGAGATGATCTACAATCACCCAAATAGTGTCTTCTCCTTTTTGGTTCTTGGGTAAACCACTAACAAAGTCTATGGCAATGTTATCTTACTTACATTTAGGGATAAAGAGTGATTGTAACATTCTAGAGGTTTTCCGATGTTTTGCTTTTACTTGTTGACAAGTTAAACACTTAGAGACATGCTTGGCTACGTCTCTCTTCATTCCTCTACACCAGTAAGTCTTTCTAAGATTCTGGTATTTCTATCTCCACCTGGATGCATTGCATACTTGGTCTGATGAACCTCATCCAGTATGGTCTGCTTACTTAGTCTATTTTGGGGTACACAAATCCTCTCCTTGAGCCTTAGGATATTCTCAGCATCTAACCTAAAGTCAGAATGCTTACCTTGTTCAACTCCTTCTATCAGACCTACAAGCCACTTGTCTTGCCTCTATTCCTCCTTAATCTGGTGCAGTAGATCTGGTTGGTAAAACATGCTATAGAGGTAGGCTTGCTTGTCATTCAAGGTTATTCCCAACCTAAAGCCTTTGATCAACTGGTACATTTGGCCCTTTTCTTCCTCCTATTTGTTGAACTTTCTACTCAAGGCATCGACCACCACATTGGCCTCCCCCAGATGGTAGTGTAATTGGAAATCATAGTCCTTAAGGAACTCTATTGATGTTCGTTGCCTGAGGTTCAACTCTTTCTGGGTATAGATGTACTTCAAGCTCTTGTGATCCAAAAACCAATCAAATTTCTCACCATAAAGGTAATGTCTCCAAATCTTCAGGGCAAATACGATAGCTGCTAACTCTAGGTCGCGAGTAGGGCAATTCTTCTCATGGACCTTCAGTTGTCGTGAAACATATGCGACTACTTACTTCTCTTGCATCAAGACTGCTTCTAGTCTACTTAGTAAAGCATCATCATAGAGGGTATAAGTAACACCATGGGTTGGAGTGACTAGGACAGGGGTCATAGTCAATCTTTTCTTCAGTTCTTGGAATAATTGTTCACATTCTCATCCCGATCGAACTCAACTCCCTTCCTGGTTAGCTTGGTCATAGGTTGTGCTAGTTTGGAAAATCTTGGGTGAACCTCTGTAGTATCCAGCCAGGCCTAAGAAGCTCCTGATCTCTGTAACTGTTCCAGGTTTATTCCAATCCATGACAACTTTCACCTTCTCTAGGTTTACCGAGATGCCTTCTACATAACCAAAAAACTTGACCGTCTTTATCCAAAATTCACTCTTGCTGAATTTTACATATAATTGATTCCTTCTGAGGGTCTCCAACACTATTTGCAAGCATTCTAAGTGTTCAGCCTCTGACTTAGAGTAGATTAGGACTTCATCTACGAATACGACCACAAACTGGTCAACATACTATCTAAACACTCAGTTCATCAAGTCCATGAAGGCTGCCTGGGCATTAGTTAAACCAAAGTCATCACAATGAGCTTATAGTGTCCATATCTTGTTCTAAATGCAATCTTCTGTATATCAGACTCCTTGATTCTCAACTAGTGATATCCCGACCTAAAATCAATCTTTGAGAATTGAGTGGCTCATCTCAATTGATCAAATAGGTCATCAATCCTTGGTAAAAGATACTTATTCTTTACTGTAGCTTGGTTCAGCTTTCGATAATCCACATAAAGTCTCATAGAACCATCCTTCTTCTTTATAAATAATACCGGAGCTTCTCAGGGTGATTCACTCGGCCTGATGAATCCTTTTTCCCTGAGTTCATCTAGTTGACACTTCAACTCAATCAATTATACTGGAACCATTCGGTAAGGAGGTATAGCTATAGGGTTGGTTCTAGGGTGGAGTTTAATCTTGAATTCTAACTCTCTAACAGGTGGTAGAGAGTTGAGTTCGGTCTATGTTTTTGTGGCGCATATGCGACTAATTATATTCCCGTTCAGTAAGGAGGTATGGCTATAGGGTTGGTTCCAAGGTGGAGTTCATCTAGTCGTTGGGTTGTTACCAAGGAGCCTGAACGGAAACTTATATTCCTGTTCGGTCTATGTTTCTGTGGCACCTTCCCACCACTCTTTTTTTTTTCTGGGCCCCTTGATGATCTTTTTCATTCCCGGCCCATTTGTTCTTTCCCTTCAGCCTCTGTTATAGGTAGAGTTCCTATTCTAGTATTAGAGCTTTTTCGAAGATATCTTTATATGTCTTTAGACCTAAAGTCTTTACTATCTTTCGGATCTCCATCTTGAGACCCTGTGCAAAATGATTGCCCTTCATTCTCTCCTCCCTGATAAAATTTGGTGAGAATTTGGCCAGTTTAGTGAATTTCTTTCATATCAGCTATAGTTATTTCTCTTTGGTTCAACCGGACGAAATCTTCCTGTAGCTTACTCAAGGTTGCTTTTGGAAATAACCTTTCATAAAAGATCTCCGTAAATTTCTCCCCGCTCATAGCATCAACATTGGTGTTAGGGTCAATCTTCATCATACGCCACCAACTTCTAGCTGGTCCCTTGAAGTGGTGTGTGGCCAGTGCCACCCTTCTTGACTCAGTTACCTTCAACAAATTCGGATGCTTCTCCATCTCGTGACATAGTTGGTCCGCTGTGATACAGTCAATTGTACCTTCAAAATGTGGATGGTGGAGCTTTTATAGCTCCATCAACATCGTCCTCTATTTCTCATCATCCATATCCTCCTTAGCCCTCTGACATTTGGGAGCTTGGGCCACAGATGCTGGCTACTGAACCTAGTGAGGTTCAGGCACTTGAGGCTGAGGAACTGCCTGAGGGAATATCTAGGGTAGAGCCCTCATCTGTTGATCCATAACCCTTCGAACAACTTCATTCATCATATTTTCCATTCGAGCCTCCATGCCAATAGGTATTTCCTGATCCCTTTGCTCCATTTCGTCAAAAGTAGTGGATCGGGTAACACATCTTCTTGTTCTAGCCATTGTCTACAAATCGAGTAGATTGTCAGTATTTGCCTCGTCAAACGTTCGTACTATCATAACTCTAGATTCAGGTCTCTAGGTTCTTGATTCGTTCAATGGCCTAATAGTTTATTCTTCTAGGTTCTTTTTGTTCTTGGGTATAGGATTTGGTTTCGTTTGACATACATATAAACAAATCAAGCATGCTTTTCAAACAATCATACAATCAAACAACTTCACCCTAGCATAGAAAGGTTCCAGGCTTCCATCTAAGCTTTCAGGTTCAAGTGTCTCATGCCACTCTAGCCCTTCCACTTAGACTTTTACTCTTGCAAATGTTTCGATTACTAAGGTTTCCCGAGCCCACAATACTTAACTGTCCCATACTAGCCAAGCATAAAGAAGCAAGTTCTTTCAAAGTTACTAACCATTCCCCAAACATGGTCTGTCATTTTTCAAGTCTAGGCTTCCTCCATACCCTCGAATCCCTATGCATCCATACTACATAGAAACTGGGGATACAGAATCTTCCTGATCTCGTGTCCCGACCAAACAATAATTCTATTCTTGCACATTTTTAGTTTCTAACCTATGTCCTAAAGTTTTATGCTTTTGGTCCATCGTTCCACCCATGTCTTTACCTAAGGTCATTTCCCTAAACCCAGGGTCTCAGCTTGGTTGACTTACAACCTCTATCTAGTCAAGATACCAGCTTGGGCATCTTTTTCAACTTCTATTCAATTTTTTGCCCTGATTTTTTCACCTCCTAATTTTCTTTTATAGAAAGTAAGGGTGTTTTCAACTTAGACCACTCGTACAAGCTGGTGGGATAGCCTTCAGATCGAGCGGCGAGACCAAAGTTTGCTTAGCAACTGTGTTTTCTAGGGCCGGATAACCCACCTCCCTTTCAAAGGTTGGCTTTATTGGGGATAAGGCTTACCCACTATCAGCTCAACTTGTAGTCTTTGTATCCAAACAAAACATTTCAAAACATTTATTTCCTTTTTGAAATCACTTTCCAAAATAGTTTGCAATTTCAAAATAGAAGGTAGGGCATTCAAATTTCAACTCAAAGCATACATCAAACCTGATTGAATTAATACTTTTTAAATCTAATACCACTATTGCTATAAGATTACACTTTCTAATTCTAGCCCAACAACATAGTTTAGGCTTGACTTTCTATTTCTAGCCCCAAACATCTAAAGCTTATGCTCTGATACAACCTTTGTAACACCCCAGCCCCCGAGACTTTCGATTGGACTCAACCACAAAGCGGGCCAGGCCATGTTACTTTTACAAGTATACAACTGGCATCACATTCTATTTCAATTATCCCAAGTCTTATTAATTCATAATGAGCACACAATTCAAACAATTTAATTTTAAATTTAACAAAACTATTACAAGGGGATAAAAGAAATATTCCAATCTTTATTTATTCAATAAAATAAAGAAGTACATACCCTGAATCTTAAATATTTAAGATAATTAAAGAAAGAGTACATAACTCAAAATTGAGACTAAATTCAGTGGAAGTTTAAATTTAAATAACCAAAATTTGGGGCAACATGCCCTTCCACATGAGTTTCCAAATTTAAATAACCCTATCAAATATTCAATAGTCTTCATGATTCAATTTCCTACAAAATTAAGGGGAAGGGATGAGCACATAGCTTAGTGGATCATTCCATAAACAACTAAATTACTAATTCAAATCAAAAGCACATCCAAATTCAAACATTTATAAACAATTAAGCAATTCAAAAAACATCTTTGGTTATTGTTGACATTAAGACTAAAAGGGGTTCTAATCCTTTGATGTTCTTATCAAAACACTTCACACTTGGATGGAAAAACAATTCATCTTGTCATATTCCATTGGAATAAGCATCTCATGTCGACCTTCCAAGTACTTTGGGTTATACCCATACACACTCAGTAATGAGCCCCATATACACTAGGTATATGTAAAGAACGACCATAGCATCACTTAGATTACTATGACATACGTGGTTCTTCAAAGTCTTGAACTTATTTCTCACGTATTCTTGACTCAAAAATCAGAATAGTAAACTTAAGAATAAAACATTCAAAAAGCATGAAAATAATACATAGCATGCTTCATAATTCAAATCAAACCTAAGCATGGAAACTAGACATGGCATGGTATCATGAATACTTGAAACATGCATACATGATAATCAAAATTTAAATCATGATCAAACATGTTGAAAACTGAAAATAAAAGTGTTAAACAGAAAATAAAAGATGCATGAACATGCTAAAAATTCAAACTTGCAAAGTAGGAGTGTAGGAAATCTCATCTACCTTATGAAGCTTTTTCTCAAAATTTAAGCAGAGGTTCCTTTCCTCAACACTTCTAGCACTTCAAAGATAACTCAAAAACACTCAATGAAACATTCAAACACTCAAGAATACTTCAAGATCACTCAAGAACAAAAGGGTTGCCAAGAAGAAGGCTAAAACAAGTTTAGATGGAAGTGTCAACTCTTACCTTGGGATGAAGAATAAGTGTGCACAAAGAGGTTTATATAGATTTTCAAGAGGGCATAGGGGGACGGTTTTGGCAACTTGATTAGGGTTTCTTCACAAGTGTGGCGGCTAGGTTTGCACACAATTCATAAGGGATGGCTAGGGTTTTCTTGTATAAGGTTATGATGGTATTTCCTTCATATGGTGCCAAGATTGGAGTACATTTCAATTTAAGAAACTTTTTTATTTACGATTTTTTATTTCCCCTTTGTGTCTGATGGCTAGGGTTTGGTATGTGAGTATGGTTCATCATTTAGACACTTCTAATTAGGATTGCTCACATGTGTGCACACACACACAAATGGACTAATTTTTGCGTAATAGGGCATGGGTGTACATGATCAAAGTGTTCCACCCATGTGACTTGCACATGTTTAGGGGTGAGACTATTTATGGGTCCACATGAATTTAATAAAAACTCAAATATCATTATTTACTATGAATTAAGGCCTTTAACATATATTTTTGTGTTCATATAAAAATAACGCACATTTCCAAACTATCATTTGGCTAGAGTGATCCTCATTTCATTTACTTTCCTAATTTAGACTCCACTGAAGGCTATTAGGCAAATGAAACCCTAATATTTGGCCAAGTCAGTTGATTTTTGGATTTGTTGTCTAGTTGATTAGTTCATATCATCCCATCTCATTTCATGATATTCTAAGGTCTTAACATTCACTAGAATGGAGGTTTAGACTCGCTAAATTTATCCTTGACATGGATTCGTTTTCATTTCTCACCCAAATTCAATTAAATGAAATTGAATTGTTTGATTTTATTCAGTACAAGATTACAAATTATTACAATGGTCCACGGGGGATGACTGTGGGTGTTCTTACAATTGGAACATTGGATATATCCCCTGTTCCCAATGATAGAACTTTGGGTTTATCTCGAATTGATTGGTGATGGGTGTGTGTCCCTAGAGTCCATTGGAATTTGGCAAATACTACACTTTTCTTCTCTTCTGTTTACTTGATGATGATGATGATGATGATGAGAGAACACCAGATTTAAGCCCTTCGTTCTGATTAACAATTGATAAACTAATAAATGACTAAAACACCTAATATATGATAAGATGTTGCACATTCTGTGTTTGATTTAAATATTGCTATGGATGTACTATGTATGATCCACTGGGCTCTCAAGCTCACCCCATCTTTCCATTTCAAGTAATGTTTGAGGCAATGTTTGCTGATCAACCTCTCTTGGATATTTTTTCTAGCTAGTGTGCAAGCCTCACTGTAGAGGTTGTTTTATGACATTTCCTTGATTAGTTAGTTTAGATTGGGCATATTGCCTTCTTGACTAATTTAAATTGTAAATTATCCTTATGGTTTAGATTTTGCCCACATAGGCGATGTTTAGAGATTTCTTTTGGAGACCTTGTTTCACATTTCATTAAGTCTTAAACATTGAAGTCAATGACTTAACTATTTGATTTATCTCTATACATTTCCACGGGTGGTTTCTTGGTGAGTCCAAGATACTGATGAGTGATTTAGATGAGATCTGGTATGTTCAAATGTGTTTAATATAGTTTGAATGTGAGAACAATAATGTTCTGATTCTCGGCAATCAATACTGTGTAATACCCTGAAAATTTGTACTAAATGCATTATATGAAGATAAAATTGATTTCCTACAATTATATGAAAATTTGAGCATAATTAGCTAGTTGAAATTCTTTTCGAATTACAAGAATTGTCAAGTACTTAATGATACTTGAAATAGCAAGTATAATACTTTGTGTTGATACATAATACAAAAGCTGAAAACACAAGTAAATAGAAACATGGTAAGATTTCGGTACACATTAGGGACCATGGTCCTCGTACACATAACCGTGGTCTTGTGATACACAAGTGAAGATTTGCAAAAACCCAACGCAAGACCGTGGTCCTGCCTATGGGGACTGCAGTCCTGCTATACAATCTTGGAGATGGTCTTGTGTGCAACACAAGATGTGATCTTGCGATTTGGCAAATCAAAGGACCACAAGGACTGCGGTTCTACATTTTGTTGAATCACAAGACTACCACCCTACAATTGAGGACCGCGAGCTTTGTGGAGCCTAGGACTACAAACTTGTGAAACCAAAAACTATGACCTTATGTTAATGTTCCAAATCTGTGCGCAAAAGAAGAGAATTAGAAAGTGCTACAACACAAAACCCTAACTGTACACGCATGTGTGGCGCTCAAGAAGAGAATTGGGAAGTTTCCTAGTCACTGGACATCCAAACCTACCAATCTTCAACCCCTGAAACTCTATATAAGGACCCCCTATGCTCACATTCTCTTCATTCTAGCAAGAACTAATACATCCTTTTTGCTCTCTCTCTCTCTCTTTCTCCCTCTGTCTCTCTTTTGGCATTCTTTCTCTCTTCTTGCATTGTTCTAAATAGCAATTGGGGTAGAAGTAAGAGGGTGTTACAAAACTTTTGTAAAGTTGGAGTTGAGCTAACAAAGTGCGACATAAATTTTGGATTATCGGTGGCAGAAATCTGAAAGGGATTCAACTGAGGCTTCAAAAGAGTAATACTACTAAGCTGGAGATGATTTTCACTTTTTAATTTATTATTTTGATTGAAATAAGGCTTGCATGTATTCAATATTTTGAATATGCATGATCAATTATTTTAAATGCCATGTAAAAATTGCATGTTTAGGTTTACATTAATGAGCATGTATGCCATATGCTGATATAATCCATGCTATGTTGTTACTATGCTTGCATGTTAAAATCTCTGTTTAATCTTAGTTTATTTACTTGAATGTTATATTTTTGCACTTAATTAAAGATTAATTGAGATTCTAACCACATACCAGTGTGAAGAAGGAATTTTTCGTGTGTGTTCCAACTATGTCAGTTTTTTATCTGGGCATCAGAATTGACCCCAAAGTAACTGGGCTTCAGGAGTAATCTCACTTTACAGATGAGGGTTTGAGTTTCAAGAATGATTTCTCTTCCTAAATTTGGTACGCAGAGATTAACCCTTTTCAGTCTTAAATTACAACTAAAAACAATGAATTATTTGAATCACTTAATCTTCGAAAGTGTTTGACATGTTTGTCTTATTTGGTTGAAATAATGATTTAAATATTTGAATTGATCCACTGGGCTTTAAGCTCACCCTTACTTTTAATCTTTCAAGAAACTAATAGTTCAAAACTTCAAGGAGGACTCTAAGATTATTTTTGAGATTTTATTCAATTGTAGGGCATTTTGGCCCAATTTATTTTATTTGAATTTTAAAGTCTATTTTTCTACTGTAATAGAAGCAAATACTATGTAACTATGAAGTTTTGAATTAATTAATCATATTAAGTTTTTATTTATATCATGGTACTGATATTATTATTCATGAAATGTATTTTGTGCATTAAATTAATGTACACAAAGACCTAAGAATTCGAGGAAAAAAAGGAAACAGATTAACAACTAATTATTTTATGTCTCTAAATATTGTTTATCTAAATTTTGGCATGAGTTTCTAATTATTAAAAAAGTCCCAAGGATTTGGGAATAGAAAAGGAAAGTAAATAATGTAACATGGGGCCTGCTTCCCGAGCGTGCCAAAAATGGAAAGGAAGCACAGTCAGATGATGTGGGCACGAGGCACGGGAGGTGGGGTGTAACAAAGGTGGTATCAGAGCTAAGGCTGTAGCTCACTAGGAAAAAAGATGATTACTCTAATATCAAAGTGGTATTAGAGCTCAGTTATTAGATATACTGGGTAAAAATTAGAAAGAGTTAACTCAATCAGGTAAGACCTTTATTTTGAGTTAAATTTAGAGTGTCCTACCTTCTATTATGAAATTGAAAAAATGTTTTTGGAAAGTTGTTTTTCAAAAAGGAAATATATGTTTTCAAAGGTTTTGTTTAGAAACAAAGATTACAAGTGGAGCTGACAGTGGATAAGCCTTGTCCTGAGTAAAGCTAAACATTGAAAGGGAAATGGGTTATCCCGTCTGAGAAAGTGCAGTTATTTAAGCAGACTTTAGTCTCGCCACCCAATCTAGAGGTTGTCCCACCAGATGAGTAGTCGAAGTTAAAGAACACACTTATTGTAATACCCTGAAAGATTTGTACAAAATGAAATGAAATGAAGTTAAATGAGACTAATTCACTAAACATTTTTTTCAGTGGTCAATTGACAATTCAATTGCTCAAAATCTCTAAGTGAAATGAGAATTAGGAAAAATTAAATATGTGAAAATGGAAGTGCAACATTATTGTTTGCCCTAAATGATAAATGAAAATTTATTATAATGTTCACTAATTAGCAAACCACATTTGCTCAAAAACGTCACACAAAGGAAAGGGAAAATAAAAGGGAAATTAGAATTATGTTCAAAAGAGTGGTCTTGTGTGAAAGAAAACACACAATAGAAAGTGAGGGAAATTAGAAACTAGATGAAACATGTACACACATAATGGTGCGTCCCAAAAGAAAAGAAAAGATAGAAAATAAAAACAAATTCATGTGCACACCAAAAAAACTAAGAATGGAAGTTTCGAATATTAAAAGGTTGCCCATGATCACACCAAAGAATCAAGAATAGAAGTTCCCATGATCCATGAGCACAAGAAATGAAAGTAGAAGTTTCTAAATGTTGTGAGCACTTTAAAAACTTGACACACAAGGGAAAGCCAAAAATAGAAGTTTCTTTAACTCATGTGCATACTATACTTGACGCATAAGAGAAGGAGGAAATGAGAAAGATTCCTTGCTCATAAGATCTTACACACTATTCTTGATGCCCAAGAGGAAGAACTAACTTAGAATGTGGTCCCAAGTTGCCAAACCATGATCTCATGCAAGGTGCCACAAGAAATGAAACCAAAATAGAAAGTTGCCAAATTGTCCAAGCCTTGTTGCCGAAGTGTTGCTGACTTTGTGCACACCAAATCCATGTAAAGCCATGACACACAAAATAGAAATTTAAATGTTTCCTTGCTCACACATGATGCACCAACCTAAGAACAAAATAGAAGGTTGTCAAATTTGTGCTCATTTGTACCACACAAAGAAAGGAAACTCCAATCCAAGCCAAGATTATGTTCACAGATGAGAAAGAAACCATTAGCCATCAAAAAACATGTGCCAAGTCTTGTGCACACCACATTAGAAGGTCCTTGACCCATAAGAAAAAAATAAAATGGGAATCTTTTCCTTTGCCAAGCCGTGAGCACACAAGAGAAGAAAGATTCCATGCTAAAGCGTTGCACACTTTCCTTGCCCATTTTGACAAGAGAGGGTGGTCCCAAGCCAAGTTACTAAATTATGTGTGTTCACATATAAAAAGGAAACCAAATCAGCCTCTTGCCCAAACCGTGCACACGTGAAAGGTGGAAACTGGTTAGTGTGAACACACCCAAAACATCCCCCTATGCCCACTGAAAATCTATATAAAGGACCCCTGTGTTCTCATTCTCTTCATCCCAAAGCAAAAGCTGATAAGATCCCTCTTGTTTTCTCTTGCCTCTCTCTTGACACCTCTTTTCAATTCTTGAGTGTTCTTGAGTGTGAACAACTTAGTTCTTGAGTGTTCTTGAGGGTTTGAATGTGTTGAAGTGTTGCCGTATTTCAGAATTTTGATTCAATTGAGGTGGAAATGATTTCTAAACCTCTACCTTGTTGTTTTAAATTAATTAGATGTTCATGCATATGTTAGATTTAGTTTCTCATGTATATTTTAATTTCAGTGCAGTACATATGCTATGTTCAAACCATGCCATGCTTAATGTGATCATCATGCTAAATTTATTTAATTTAGTTAGTGATTCATGTATGTTTAATTAAAGAAAGATGATTAATGATAAGAACCACGAACTGTCACAGTGATCTATAGGGATTACTGTAGGTGTTCTTTACATATGATTAGTTCATATCGTAATGTCCCAAAATATGTGGAATATGGGTTAGGCCCTAAGTCCAATGAAACTTGCCATAAAGGAATGCTTTTTCACTCTAGGGAGGTATTTTGACAAGAACATTAAAGGCTAAAACCCCTTTCAATGTAATTTACAACTGTGAACAGGAAATTGTTTGAAACACCTAAATATTGTAAGTGTTTGACTTAGATGTCTTATTAATAATGATTTAGTTGTTTTATAATGATCTACTAGGCTTTGTACTCACCCTTTCTACTTTAAATCTTTCGGGGAATTGATTAATTGAAGATGCATGATTAAGACTCGAAATATTCCTATTTAGAATATTTCTATTTAATTCTAAGGGCATGTTGCCCAAATTGTGTTATTCCGCTGTAATAGTTTTATTTGAGTTATGTACTCTTTTCTTTATTCAATAAGTAAAGAATGTTAAATATATTTTTTTAATCTCTAATTGTTTTGTCATGTAGGATTAATTATTTAAATCTAAATGAGTTAAGTACTTTGAGTGATCAATGAGACTTGGGATAAAAGAATTAGAAAGTGAAGTGTGAGTCACTTGTAAAGTAATATCGGCCCAGACCTGCCTTATGGTTAAGTCCAAATAAGAAATTGGGGGTTTAGGGTGTTACAAAAGGTGGTATCAGAGCCTAGGCATTAGCTACTGGGCTAAAATTAGAAGTTTGCTTTAATACCTATGGTGGTATCAGATTTAGAAAGTATTGACTCAATCATGTAAGAGCTACAATTTGAGTTGAGTTTTGAATGCCCTACATTCTATTTTGGAATTGAAAACATTTTAGAATGTTTTTTTCAAAAGGAAAATATATGATTTGAAATGTTTTGTTTGGGTGCAAAGACTGTAAGCGGAGCTGATAGTGGGTAAGCCTTGTTCTTAGTAAAGCTAAACATTAAAAGAGAGATGGGTTATTCCATTCTAGAAAGTGCGGCTGCTAAGTAGACTTCGATCTCGCCGCCTAATCTAGAGGTTGTCCCACTAGCTTATTCAAGTATTCAGAGTTGAAGAACACTCTTACTTTCTATAAAAGAAAATTAGAAGGTGAAAATTTAGGGCAAGGAACTTACTCAAGTTCGAAAAAGATGCCAAAGGTGGTATCTTGAGTAGAAAGAGGAGGACGGTTCAACAGAGGAACCTTTCAACTAGATTGAAGCCCTAGGTCAAGAAAAGATACCATAGGTGGGAACTGGGAGTAGTCAAGGGTGGCACAGCGGATCAAAACCTGAATAAAACTTTAGAACATAGGTTAGAGACTAGAAACATGTGAAAACAAAACGCTTGTTTGGTCAAGACATGGGATCGAAAAAACTTTGTATCTTCGTCTCTTTGTGATATGGGATGCATAGGAACTCAGGGTTATGGACGAAGCTTGGACTCAAATAATGATGGACCATGATTGTTGACTGATCATTGACTTGGGAAGAACTTATTTCCCGATGCTTTGTTGGTTTGGGACAATTAGGTATAGTGAGGCTCAAGAAACGTTAGTTGTTATGACCTTTGCAAAATTGTTTCGATGTAGTGAAATCTCTAAGTGGAGTGTGTGTCGATGAGCAAGGTGGTATGGGACACTCAAACTCAGAGGCACAGATGAAAATTTGAAATTTTGGTATGCCAATGTGAACTTGCATGATTATATGATTGCCTGATTGTGTGAATGCGTGATTATACTTGTTTTAGATTCATATTGCATGCTCCTGAATATGAAACCAAATCATGTACCCAACAACTACTCAAACAAAACTTAGAAGAATAAACTGATAAGCCTCTGAATAAATCAAGAACCTAGAGACATGAATCTAAAGTCATGATGGTACAAAAGCAACCAAAGGCTTGGGAATACAAACTTGATGAATGAACAGTGACGGAACAACTATCTTCTCAAGTTTTGAAAAACATTTTGTATCTCGATGATAAGGGTAGATGGTTTATGTACCCCAGATTATGATTCTCTTAAGTATTTCGTTGTGAGACCTTATCGGATACTAAAATTGCTTTTGACTTGTAGATAATGGTTAAATGCAAGAAATACTATAGTTGTAACACCTACGAATTTTGTACGAATTTCAAATAAAATATTTCATTTCCATATATAAACCGTGTACACTCTAAAGTATGAAATAAATTAAATCAATTGAAAAACCTTGGTATCCGAGAATAAATAATAAAAACATATATATATACACACACACACAGAGATATATGAATTAGATAAATACAATTATATAAAAAAATTTGTCATGGTTGTAAAAATAATATCATATTATAATATTATGTATATAGAAATATATACATAATAGAATGTAAGTGTAAATGTTTAACATTTTTATTTTAAAATATTGTTGTATGCTTATATTTATCTAATATAAGTATAACATTATATAAGTGTAAAATTATAATAGTATAATTGTATTACATAAAAAAATTATATGTATGATAGTATAAAATTATAAAAGTGTAAACTGTAACATTTATATATAACATTGTATAATATATATAATAATTACTGTATTTGTACTTTATGGAATAATATAGAACTTGAATATGTATACAAAAATTGTATATAACCTGAATTTATATATATAAGAGGCGCGCACGAATTTGGCGAAATTACCAAATTTGCACGCGCGTGCGTGCGAGACGTGCGTCGTGCGATTTTAGCAATTTCACTGAAATCGTGCGGCCATGATTGATCAAAAAATAAAAAAAATAAGGAAGAACAGAAAATTCGATGGAAAATCAAGAAAAACATCGAAAATAGAAAGGAAAATTTCAAAAAATATACCAAAAAAACCCTAAAATCCATGGTTTGAATTGGAGCCGCCAAAACCCAATAAAATTCAAAATTTTTTATTTGAAAAATGTTCAAAATTATTAATTTTTACTCCCCTAAACTCTATATAAAAAACCCTACTGCTGTCATTCTTTTCATCCCAAATCAAGAGCATACTAGTCCCTATTGACTTTCTCTAGCCTTCTTCTTGGCAATCCCCTCAGTTCTTGAACTGTTCTTGATTGTTCTTGAGAGTTCTTGAGTGTTTAGAAGTTTTGGCGTAACGAAACTCTGCCAGATTTTAGAGTCATGTAGAAGAAATTTATTTTTAAGGTGGAAGTGACTTCTCAAACCCCTATTCTACTTATTTAGTTTAATACCATATTCGTGCATATTTAATTTAAGTTTGGTATGCATATTATGTTTGAATAACATGTTTTATTTATTCTTTTAAAAAAATATATTTCAGATTTGCATGTACATCATGGAATCATGTCATGATTAGATTACACATGTTGAGATTTATTTTAAAACATGATGCATACTAAGTGTTTGCTTTTATGTTTTAAGTGTTTATATGTTAAAATTATTTTTGTTTATTTTTCTTGAGCATAATTTATTTATAATTCATGATTATGAGATTTAATGAAAGATGTTAACATTAAGAACCACGTATTGTCACAGTGAACATGAGGGTCATTGTGAGTGTTCTTTACATGTGATTAGCTCACATGGGTGATGTCCCAAAGTATTTGGAATATGGGTTAGGCCCTAAATCTAATGAAACTTGACAAAAAAAATGTTTTTTCACTCAAGGGAGGTATTTTGATAAAGAACATCAAGGGCTTTAAAACCCTTTCAGTCAAATTTACAACTATAAACTAGATGTTGTTTGAAACGCCTAATGATTTACAAGTGTTTGAATTTGAACGTACTATTAATGCTAAATTAGTAATTTAGTAGTTTGAAAAAGATCCACTGGGCTATGTGCTCACCCATTCCTTCTATTTTTCAGGAATTTGAATTATATAAAGACCATGAATATGAGTTAAGTTTTTTTTTTATTTAGAAAGTTTCAAATTTCTATGTAAGGGTATGTTTCCCAAGTTTTGAATTTTTCGCTATAATAGTTTTTTTAAGACTGAATTATGTACTCAATTTTATTCAATTAATAAAGTTTATGAATTTCTTTTATTTCTTGTATTATTGCCTTATTAAATTTCTAAATTTGAGTTATGTATTCTTAAATATTGTTAAGGCATTAAATAATTGAAATAGAAAGTCAAGTTATGTACTTGTAAAGTAACACTAGCCCGGCCGGCCTTGTGGTAAAGTCCAAATTGAAAGTCTCGAGGGTTGGGATGTTACAATCGTGGTATCAGAGCCTAGGCTTTAGGTGCCTTGGCTTAAAAATAGAAAGTCAAGGCTAAACATTTGTTGATTAGGCTAGAAATAGAAATTCAAACATTGGTTGCTTGACAAGAATTAGAAACTCAAACTAGGGTTTCACAATGAGTTGAATTGAAATTTAATGCCCTACCCTCTATTTTTGAAAATTGAAAAATATTTTAGAAAGTGTTTTTAAAAAGAAAAGATATGTTTTGAAATGTTTTGTTTGGATACAAAAACTCTAAGTTGAGCTGATAGTGGGTAAGCCTTGTCCCGAATAAAGCTAAACATTAAAAGGGAGGTGGGTTATCCCGCTCTAGAAAGCACGGTTGCTAATTAGACTTCGGTCTCGCCACCCTATCTGGAGGTTGTCCCACCAGATTATATGAGTAGTCGGAGTTAAAGAACACTCTTATTTTCTATAAA
>JAJIYU010005839.1:0-21596 GCA_030144865.1 Tinospora cordifolia | reverse complement strand
TAAGCATAAACTTCATAAATTCATTGAATTGAGTCATGTGCTTGAACAAAACTTTCAATGCTACCTTTATTTGCTTCCTAACCTTGTAATGTTTTACTGCCTCATTGGCAATCAAAATCGCATCCAAAATTTGCTTCCCTTTGATAAAAAGCCAAGTGCACGTCCTCTATTATCTTGTGGAACACTGCTCTCATTCTCAAGGACATGGTTTTGCAATGATCTTATAAAAGCTCGTTAATTTATCGAAGACGATTATTTCGTTGTTGTCCTGCATTTTGTTGAATAGACTTAGAAGAAGTGCTAGCAGTCTTATGAAAATCCCTTTTTGGATATATAAGATATAATATTCTAATTTTATCCTTCTTTTTATCTACCTTTGAGTGGCGGCAAGGTGGTGTCCTCTTACACTTCGCATTAAGACTAATCCACCTGGACTTGACCCTGGTTAGTGCACTAAGTCGTAAAGGTCTCTCCATGGAGCGAAATTTCATATATGAGGAGGGTTCCAACCCATGACCTTGCTTAAGGAAAACAATTGCCGAACCAGCTAAACCATGGCCCTATTGGTTAATTTTATCTTTTTGGTGTATGCTAATGTCCTTCTATATTGGTGCTACTTGCAGGGAGATGGGAGGCCATTTTGGAGGCTCGTTGTTTCTGAAGCCACTGGTTGTACCAACAGTGATTACTTTGAGGAAGTATATGAGGTGATTTTCCTTGTATTACATTCTTGAGGCTGCTGCTCCTAAATAAGTATGATATGCATCTATAGAAAAGTATTTTAAGTTTCCACTGCTTGGGGACCATCTAACATTTGAGGAATGAGTAGACCCCTGCAAAAGTAATTTGTCATAGTGAATAATTGCCCTTTGTATTGTTATGTTCTTTCTTTTTCTTATTTCAGCACTCCTCTCTATTATCTGTCATCACTGTGTTTTCATCTGTCACCATTGTTGGATGTAATTAATTTTGTTAAATACTTTGCTATATGTCCTCCCATGGATCCATGGTACACACAGACATATAAAAGGACAGAATAGTTGGTGGCACTCATTTGTTTTTATGTTCCTGTTAAAGATTTTGCTGCAAAATCTGTCTTATCTGCTGATAATTATCCAAGATATAGAATTTTTTTGATTTAACAATAGTATGATGTGGAGTTGGCCAATTGAGTCGCAATGGTTGTTTTTGACAGTTCTTTGCAAATGGTGATGCATGGAGACTACCAGCTGGAGCTCAAGAAACAATGTGCCTTCTGAAAGATGCTGGAGGTCATTTTGACTGAGTTAATTATTTCCTTTCTAAATTGCTGATAGTACACGTGCCATCTCATTGTACTTTTTTACTTTTTGTTATTGCTAATCTTGTCAACTATACAGCTCTGCAGTTAAACTGGCTGTCGTCTCTAATTTTGACACCCGCCTAAGGAAGCTATTGAAAGACCTTAATGTCACAGATCTGTAAGTGTTTCTTCCAGTCAATTTTGTTGCATCATTCTGTAGTATTTTGATGACAAGCTAAATTATCCAGTGTTGTTCCTAGATTTGCATTTCATGGAGTTTTTTTCTTCAATAGGAAAAAGCAAGATGTTGTGGAGTTTTTCGCTGTATTATCTTGAATATTTAACTAAGCAAGTAATTCAAAAAGAAAGCTCAAATTGAAAATCTTCGGCTGAGAGAGTGCACCAGGAATATCAAACTGTTTGGACATTTACAGTTCACATTTGGGCAATAAATCCAAAATTCGTCTGCATGCACATCTTTTTGTCAGATGCATGTTTGAATATGCCAAATCTAGTTACCTGGGAATGGAAAATGATGCTCTTGCTATGCAGGATTTCTACCTTGGGACTAAAACTTTTTCATGTCCATAAAGATCCATGTTGTATGTTCAGTCCTGTGCTGGGGCACTTCATTCCCTACAACTAGAACGTTGGATGCATTACATGTGGTTGATCTATACATTAAAGAGGTAATAAAACTTCTTGGTATTCCGAGCAATGGTGGCAGATCATGATTTTAAGTTCTTGAGTCAGTTCTAGCAAACTCTACAGAAATTTTGGCACAGTATTGAACTTTGGTACTTCTTACCATCCACAAACAGATGGCTAAACTGGAGTTATTAATTGAAGTATGGGAAATCTTTTGCGTAGTTATGTCGTTAAGGACATTCAACAGTGTGATCTCATTTTAGGCCAAACCGGATTTGCTTAAAATTGGTCACCAACTCAATCCATGGGTCATAGTCCATTAGGAGCAGTCTATGATAAAATTCCCCATATTCCTTTTTACTTGGTTCCTTTGCCCATCACTCAAATTTTAGTGGAGATGCAGCCAAGCGTTCAAACCAAATTAAGAGTTTTCACGAATAAGTTTGTGGAAAGATAACCATGCAGAATGAAGAGTACAAAAGAAGTGCAGACAAGTGTTGTCAACACCTTGAGTTCAAAAAAGTGATTTGGTTTGGGTTTATCTTAGCAAGGAGCAATTTCTACCGAGACAATTTGCTGAGCTCATTTTAAAGTACTCAAAAGAATTGGGGAGAATAAATACAAGATAGATCTTCTAGGCAGTTACAATGTCTCAACAACATTTAATGTCGTAAATCTCAGGCCTAAGATAGAGAATCAATGTGGACTGGAGCTCAAGTCATTTTCAAAAAGGGGACATTGATATGGACTATGGAGTATCTCTTAAGCACGAAAATCACAAGATAAGAATTATGGATCTTATCATCTAGTGTCCAAAATTTAAAGATAATTCAATTCTCTCTCCATCCCAAAAGTATAGGCCTATTTCTAATTTTACATAAATTAAGAAAAATTAATTATTATAGTTTAAATAATAAATTTGATTAATATTACTTTAAATATTCTTGTGTTAAAAAAATTAAGTTGTTGAATTTTGAAAATACCAATTCATAATGAGTCACTATTTAATTGGGGGATTCAAGATAAATATCGTGTTATAAATTTTTATAATGGCACCCTTTTGGCCTGGGAAGTGGAATAACTTTTCTTCTTTATTGGTGTTATGAATTTTTATGCGAGAATTAATTAATGAATAATGAAAGCTGTCAATTTGGACACATTTTTTATCATGAAAATTTCAATAACATAACCTTCTTCCATAGGTGGAGCATCGACTTTACTTTTTTATTTAAGCATGATTAATATAGTTGGTGGTTATAGATGTGTCTACAAAAGGAGAATGCAAAATGTCTTTGAGAAGCTCATCCATGATTTACAAAAATGGTGGTAACTCAAAAGAAAAGTTTTATACATATTCTTGGAGTCGGTTAATTTATTATATGAACTTTAGTATTCTACAATCTTTGACCAAAGTTTTGGAGGTTGAAGCAAAGATTTAATTTTTTTTTTAATTATTTTTATACAAGTATGAATAAAGTCATTAAATGCTTTATTTTTCAGTGAGGAACTTCATTGATTAGGTTTAGCTAAAAAAAGAAATGTGCCTATTAAATGCTCATAATCATGAATGGTATCAATCATGGCTCAAAAAAAAAAGAACTTTTTATGATAAAAAAAGAATGAAGCTAAATTCACCCCATTAGTGGCTCTTTTTGCCCCATTATTTTGTTTCAATTTTATCCTTCTATAAAATGACCATTATAACCTTTATTATAACCCCATTTATCCACAAATTATTTCATCCACCTCACTCTACCCCACTCTAAAAATAGTCCTACCACCAAGGAATCATCCACTTTTCTGGCGAGACTTCGATCACTTTTCTGGCAATACAAGGATTGCATTGTAAGTATCTACGACTTGTAAGTTTGTATTTTTGTAATGGTAAATAATAATAGTTTTTTACTTTTTCATTTTCCCCTTTTTTTGTTTGGTTTGAACATTGATTGGGATCTATTTTTGGTTTAGTTTTTTTAAAATATGATGCTAAAAGTTGATTCTACAAGTAATGTATGTGATATTGAGGTAATTTTCTATGACATCCAATGATATTTTCGTGTTTAATTGGAAATAAATTATTCGTTGTCTAGTTCCTGCGTGACCAAGACTCATAGTTTGAATCTCGGTCACAGGTGACCGAGACACATGCAAGTCTCGGTCAGTGGCGACGGAGACTCACAACATGAGTCTCAACCACTAGCGGCCGAGACGTATACATACGTCTCTGCCACTATATATATCTCGACTACCAGTGGCCGAGACTCACATTTGTGGCCCGACTAGTTATGGTTGAGACTCACATGTGTCTTGGCCACAGATGGGCTGAGACTCATGTTGTGAGTCTTGGCCTTGTCTAACCGAGACTCCTGTTGTAAGTCTCGACCTTGTTTGATTGAGACTGTAGCTGTCACTTTTAATTCATTTATTTTTTTTCCTTGACTTTTAAAATTTATTTCGATAATTTTAGTTTAAAGAAAAATGCACAAACATAATTGTTGATTAGATTGAACAATTTATATCGGTTGAACCATTTAATACAACAGAGGAAATGATTTTATGGGCACAAAGTACGAGAAAGATGAATGAGTTCGTTGTTACTATAAAAAACTCAGATGCTAGAGGAAATAGTCGACTAGCAAAGGTAAATCTTGCAGGTGAAATATATGGTTCATACAAGAAAGGAAATAAAAAGCCAAAAGTTGATATTAACCAGGAAAAAGGCACATTTGAACCAGGAATTAAGAAGTGTGGTTGCCCCCTTTTATTAAATGAAAAGAATCTAAGCGATGGAATATGGACTTTAACAATTGCATGTGGTACCTAAAATCACGAGTCCACAAAATACCTTGAAGGACACTCTTATGCTGGTGGGTTGGACGCCAATGAGATTGATATGATTTTGCAAATGACAAAGGGCAACGTACGTCCACAAGATATTCTGATGACATTGAAGGAAGGAAATTCCATGAATGCATCCAACTTAAGGACCATTTGCAGTGCAAGGCAATAGCAGGGATTAATAGAAGCTAGGGGTAGGTCGCAAATGCAACAACTTTTATTCTTGTTAGATGGAGTGCAATGCACTGAGAGCCAATGGAACTAATGTGGTCAAAGACATTTTCTTGGCTCATATTCGTTCAATGGAGTTGTTGAAGTGTTTTTTAAAGTTTTGTTAATTGATTATACTTACAAGACAAATAAATACTACTATGCTGTTCTACAGATTGTTGTGATGACATCTACGGATATGACATTTTCAGTTGCATTTGGGTGTGCGTCAGTTGAGAAAGAAGATAATTTCAGTTGGTCACTAAAGAGATTAAGAGAGTTGATGGATGGTTGTCTTGACCCAAATGTGATTATTACTGACATATTTTTGACCCTAATGAATGCAGTTGGGCATGCGTTTCCCAATTCTACTATTTTACTATGTACATGATACATCAACAATAATGTATTGGCTAACACAAAAGAAATGTTTCAAAAGGATGTTGATTTGAAAGAATTCCTTCGTAAGTGGAATGCCTAGGTAAACATATCTACAGAGAATGAGTACAATCAAAAGTTTCAAATTATGGAGGTCGAGTATAGTGCATTTGAGAATGTACTCTTATATTTGAAAAGTACTTGGTTGAACCAATTTAGTGAGAGGTTTGTCAAGACTTGAATTAATAAGGTGATGCACTTTGGGAACATGACAACAAATAGGGCAGAGAGTGCAAATGCCAAATTAAAGAGGTACTTCGGGTCTTTTCAGTGCAATTTGTGACATCATGGGATACAATTAATTCAATGCATGAGCTACAACGCATAGAGATCAAAGCATCATTTGAAAAAAGTTCAAGTATTCAATACCAAGCTCCTATTTTCACATTATTGCATGGTTTCATCTCTAGGGCTGCATAGGAGAAGATTTGACTAGAGTTGCAACGTGTACAAAGTGTGGGGTTTGATTGAGATTCTTGTGGCTATGTGTTATGTACAACACATGAACTTCCTTGTGCTCATGAGCTTGCTAGGTATCAACTTGCTCAGTTGTCGATCCCAATCTTCATATCATTGGCAAAGGTTCAGCCTTGCTGAGCCCATAAGATCACGAGACTTCAATCATAGAATGTTACTAGAAAAAGTTATGGATAAGATAAAGAATAATGATGAAAATGAGAGAACAAAGATAGTGCAACAACTCCTAGAAATAGTCTCTCTATCTATGTCCTCTATTGTTACTCCTCCTGATAAAATCAAAACAAAGAAAAGGCCCAAAAAATTTGACATTTCTACAAAGCAAGAACCCTCTCAATTTGAGCATGTTCTATCTATTTGTTCAAGCTCTTCTTTTGGTTCTTTTATGGAAAAAAAAGTTTTAAAGAAAAAGGTTCACAAAATTTGGTCAAGGATGGCCTCGACTTATCTAGGGGCACTTCATGTTGATTGGCATGAACGTATTCTTCATGTGGTTGATGTTGAGCTCGAGGGTAATTGTGGCTATCGCGTCATTGCTGCGGGTCTAGGTCTTGGAGAAGATGGTTTGCGATAAGTGAAGGTAGATATGATAGGAGAGCTAGATCATTTTAAAGTCCAATACGTCAATTTTCTTGGTTAATCCAAGGTGTAGCAAATGAAGACATCATTGGATTGTGGCCAATCACCAACACCACTAAATAAATGTATGACACTACCAGATATGAGTTTATTGGTATCGACTACTTTCAATGTAGTGTTAGTTTAATTATTAAATGACCAATGCATAACATTCCTCCTGTTGAGAAATGAAGCTTCACTTCTTCAATTACGAGAGATGAATGGGATAGGTTATGTGTGTATAGTGACCAATTTGTAAGAGTAATAATCATGTACTTTTCTTTAATTAATTTTTTGTTAATGTGTTACTTAATCTCATGTTTATCATTCTATATAGGTTTTGTTGAAACTAGATTCTCTTGTTCTACCTATTTCGAAAGAGTGGCATGCAAACCAATATTCACAGGCAAAAGATTGGGCCACCCACTGTATTGTTCTAGATGTATACAAAAAAAGGGATGTATAGAGCTAATATATTAAAGTCATAAGTCTTATCACTTCATAGTATATAAGTTTTTTATATAGATATTATATAGGCATTATAAGTTTGAAGGCATATAGATATTACATGAAAAAACGGATGTAAAGGAATTTGTCAGACATTACACTGTGAGGGCATTTAATTCTTTTGGTCACTACTGTAGAAGTATATTGTAAATTCTTTGTTCAAACCATTCAGTATTTTGTTAAGTTACTCTCTGAACTTCACCAAAACAAACCCAAAAACTAAAATTCAGATCTTGAAAAAGAATTTTTGTTCGTTGCGCTACAATGGAATATTATATGTAACCAAGATTGGTAGGTAACACAAGATCACTAGAAAAAAATTAAAACATAAAAAAAGAAGAAAGTAACTTAGACAATGGGTCTCGGCCAGACGGGGTCGAGACCCATCAAATTTCTCAACCATCCTGGGCCGAGATCAACATATTAGTCTCAGCCCAAGGTGGCCGAGACCCAACTATGGATCTCGACCCTATCTGGTCAAGACCCAACTATGGCCCAACAATAGTTGTATCTCAATTGTGTCATTCTAATTGGAGCACTTGCTCCAAGCTTTGAATAGCTTTCACAAGTTGAAAACTAGGCATAAATTGAAGAAATCAAAAAAAAGAAAAACACAACAAATGAAACAAGAAAGTAGATTTGGTTGTTGAGATGAGCTAGTGGGCAAGATATATCATATTCTTTTTCAAACACAACAAATTGATTACATATCATATTCTTTTTCAAATATTGTTCACAAAGTCAATACAAAATGATTAGCTTAAAATGCTACAACACCGCCACAACACATGTAATGTCTCTAATTATCACGTGAGACCCTATGTTTTCAAGCAAAAGCCTTTCAAATTGGCTGCGATGATCTAGTGTCATTTAACACTATGGGGCTCGAAGATGTATTCGCCTCATCAATAGTCTTGGAATGAACTGCTCCTTGAATGTTAATACCTGAGAGCACATCTATCGTAAAATCCATGTAGGTAATAACTCTCGGTAATGTCAACTGCTCTTTAGGCAATGATCTCCATTGTAGCCCAATGTTGAGTGCAATCCTATTCTGTTGCCACATAAAACACAACTCTTAGAATGACACAGTTTGTAATTTAAATGATTAACATAAACAATGAATTTTTACCTAGATGACATCATTGTCCAAATTGTGGCTTCCATGCTCCGTCTCATTCTTCGGGTTTTCCATAATAGGATGGGATATTGATGAGAATCACTCCATGTACCCTGGTGATGAGTCCCATGGACTTGAACACTTAGTGCCAAAACATGGTTTTGTCACCTTTCCCACAATTGCAGAATAAACATATACTTCACCGCATATTTACTTTTAGTGGCCCCTCGTCTTGCTTTTGTTGGCTCAATTGGAGCGTCAAGTATTGTTTGTATATATCCTAGCTGTCGAAAAAATTTGTCGGGGTGGTATGACTCTACAATTTCTAAACAATTAATAAGTCCAATATAAAAAGCTACCTTCGGTACAGGTGCACCTTCTCTCGAGTTCTTGTATTGATCCTAGTAAACTTGTAAAATAAATTGCTACTTTTAGTTATAAACAACAAAATAACGTACCTATAATTAGATTACAATAACATGTAATACTTACCTGATGAGGACACAACTGGTCAATTGTTCGAAGAAAGATATACATGTAATCGTTGTTAAGACCCATCTCCATCCTTTGGGTCCGCATTTCAATGTGTGGTAAATTATTGTAGTAGTGGAGATTGACTCGAGGACAAATAAAAGGAAAAGGATCATATATTCATCCCTATATAAACAATAAATTGAAAACATCCATCATATATGAATGTATATAGAAAACAAAACTGTTTGAGTTTGTATAAGAGGTGACAAATAAAACATACATTAAGTAGGGTGAAATATCTTACTACTTGACAAACCTTAGCTTGTGAAGCACTGCTAAGCTATCGATATAAAAATACAAGAGCAGTGGATCCCCAAGCATATGACCCAATAGTATCCACATTCTTTACTAGCCGAAGTAAAGAGATGTGAACTCGAATACTGCTCTTATCAGTGAGCAGCGTGCTACCCAGAAGATACAAAATGAATGCTCTAACAGTTGCTTCAATAGAGTAATATTCATTTACATTCTATTTAGCCGTAACAAAGAGATTACTAAGTTATCTCTTACTCAATGTGAGCCCAGTAGCTGTTCTAATTTCTTTTACGACTTCATCTTCAGATACACCCAAACACTCACACACCAAGTGAATGACATTACCAAACTTGATCATTTTATTGAAATTGATTTGCTCGTTACTAGAATACAAAGGAGAATGCACACATCATTAAGTGTGATTAACATTTCACCGAATGGGAGGTGAAATTTATTGGTTTTTGAATGCCACATCTCAATGAATGCCGAGCTAAGCGTCCTATTAGAATAGCTGTAGGAGCATGTGATCAACAGACTCAGTTTGGATCTATTGATAATTTTCTGCAGGTGAGCCTGTTGTGGGTGACATTCTAAGTTTCAAGCCTTGATCATACTCCCATAATTTATACGCTTCAATGGGCCTCGATGCTACACTCAGAATTTTTTTTTTTAAAAATAGATTATTGATAATTCATTGTTGAGAGAAAAATATTTAGCTATAAGGATAAAAATTAATTTCGTTTCTCCATATCGCTGTAGTAACATGGTACTTTAAACTTTTAAGAATAGATAGATCAGAGGGGCTACTAGGAAAAAGTGCAAGAACATCTTTACCTTCTTTATGTTCTTCAGCAACATGGGTCTCTTCATTTTCTTCAGCTTCTTCTTTAATTGTTTATAATGCGTGGAATTTTCACTAATTGACGGAAGATTAGATGTTGCCGCCACCATAACTCCCCTAAGTGATGTTGTCAATGGGGGCCTCAAAGAAGGTGTACTTTGGAATAAAAAAGTTTGATTTCGACTCTATGCTTTGCCACTTTCTTATAGCCATTGTTTTCTTTGGTTTCATTTCTATATAAAATACAACTAATCATTAATTAATTATTATATTTGAATGCAAAAAATAAGAAAAAGAACAAAAAGAAAAAAAACCAAATAAGTCGAGGCTACAATCACCATCAGACTCAACATCAACTACATGAAGAATGTGTTCATGCCACCCAACATAAAGTGCCCCCAAATAAGTCAAGGCCATCATTGACCGAGTCTTGTGAACCTTTGTTTCTATAACTTTTTTTTTTCATGGAAGAACTGTAAGAGGAGCTCGAACCAATAGATAGAACATGCTTAAATTGATAGGATCCTCGCTTTGTAAAAATGTAAACTTTTTTTGGGCCTTTCCTTTGTTTTGGTTTTGTTAGAAGGGCAACAATAGATGACATAGATGGAGAGACTATTTTTAAGAGTTAATTCACTAGCTTTGTTCTCCCATTTTCATCACTGTTCTCTATTTGCTTTGTAACTTTTTCTAATAACATTCTATAATTGAAGTCTCGTGATCTTATGAGCTTAGCAAGGCTGAGCCTTTGCCAATGAACATGAACATTGTTTAATGGGATCGACAACTGAGTAAGTTGATACCTAGCAAGCTTATGTGGACAATAAAGTCTATGTGTTGTACGTAACACACAACCACAATAATCTCGATCAAACCCCACATTCTGTACACGTTGCAAGTCTAGTCAAATCTTATCTAATACAGCCCTAGAGATGAAATTATGCAATAATGTGAAAACAAGAGCTTGGTATTGATGCACAAAAATACTTGAACATTTTTCAAATGATGCTTTGATCTCTGTGTGGTAGCTTGAGCTTTGAATTGATTATACCCTATGGTGTTACAAAATTACCCTGAGAAGACTCGAGGTACCTCTTAAATTTACCATGTGCACTCTTTGCCCTATTTGTTGTCGTGTTTCCAAAGTGTATTACCTTATTAGTCTAAGCCTTGACAAACCTCTCTTTAAATTGGTTCAACCAAGTATTTTTTAAATATGAGAGTACATTCTCAAATGCACTATATTCGACCTCTACAATTTGAAGCTTTTGATTGTACTCATTCTCTGTTGAAATGTTTACCAAGGCATCCCGCTTACGAAGGAATTCTTTGAAATTAATATCTTTTTGAAACATTTCTTTTGTATTAGCCAATACATTATTGTTGATGTACCATGTACGTAGTAAATTAGTAAAATTGGGAAAAACATGTGCAACTGCATTCATTAGGGCCAAATCTCTGTCAGTAACAATCACAATTGGGCTAGGACAATCATCCATCAACTCTTTTAATCTATCCAGTGACGAATTGAAATTATCTTCTATCTCAACCGACATGTACCCAAATGTAACTGAAGATGTCATATCCGTAGATGTTACCCCAACAATTTGTGGAACAGGGTATTTGTATTTATTTGTCTTGTAGGTGCAATCAATTAACAAAACTTCAGAAAAATACTACAATTTAACTGAACGAGGTTGAGCCTAGAAAATGTCCTTGACCATGTTACTTCCACTTTCACACATGTGTCACTCGATGTATTGCGCTCCGTCTAACAACTATAAAAGTTGTTGCATTTGCGACCTATCACCAACTTCTATTAATCTTTGCTTTTGCCTTGTATTGTAAATGGTCCTTAAGGTGGATGCATTCATGAAATTTCTTTTTTTTTTTTTTCAATGTCATTAGAAGCTTTCTTTAACGTGCATTACTCTTTGTCATTTGCAACATTACATCAATCTCATTGGCGTCCACTAGCATATGAGTGCCGTTCAAGGTATTTTGCTGACTTGTGATTGTGGGTACCACATGCGCTGTTAAAGTCTATATTTCGTCGCTTGAATTCTTCCATTTAATAAAAAGGGGCAACACTTCTTAGTTCTTGTTTCGGATCTACCTTTTCCCTTCTTATTAATATCAATTTTTGGCTTTTTATTTCCTTTCTTGTATGAACCATATCTTTCACATGCAAGATTTACCTTTGCTCGTCCACCATTTCCTCTAGCATCTGAGTTCTTTATAGTAATAACGAACTCATTCATCTTTCCTATACTTTGTACCTATGAAATCATTTCTCCCTTGTATTAATGGTCCGGTCGGTGTAAAATGTTTAGTATAATCAACAATTATGTCTGTGCTTTTTTCTTTGACTTAAACTTATCAAAATAAAGTTTAATTATTCAAGGGGAAAAAATGACTTAAAGGTGACAACTGCAGTCTCGGTGAGACAGGGCCAAGACTTACAACATGTGTCTCGACCATCTGTGGCCAAGAAACATGTGCGAGTCTCAGCCATAATTGGCGAGCCACATATGTGAATCTCGGTTGTCACTGATCGAGACTCATGCTGTGAATTTCGGCTACACAAGAACAAGATAGTGAATGATTTATTTCTAAATAAACACGAAAATATGATCAGCATGTCATAGAAAAATTACCTCATTGTCATCTACATTACTTGTAGAAACACCTTCTTGTGTCATTTCTTAAGAAACTAAATAAAAAATGGATTCTAATGAATGTCCTAACCTAAAAAATAGAAAATGAAAAACTATTATTATTCACCATTATAAAAATGCAAACTTACAAGTTATAGATACTTACAATGCAATCTTTGTATTTTGGCCGAGAAAGTGACCGGAGTCTCGTCGGAATAGCGTTGGAGTCTTGTCGGAATAGTGGATGATTGCTTGATGGTGGAACCATTTTTGGAGTGGGGTAGGGTGGGGTGGATGAAATTAATGTGGATAAATGGTGTTATAATAAAGGGTATGATGGTCATTTCACAAAATGATATAATTAAAACAAAATAATGGGGTGAATTTAGCCCCATTCAAAAGTTAAAGCACCATATTTATCTTGAGTTCCCCAATTAAAAAGTGAGTCATTAATGCATTGGTATTTTCAAAATTGAGTGGCTTACTTTATTAACACCAGGGTATTTTAGAAAACATAAATCAAAATTTATTATTTAAACTATAATTCTAATTTTTCTTAATTTATATGAAATTAGAAATATGTGTATACTTTTGAGACAAACGGAGTAAGTTCTATACTAGGTACTTAGAAAGTTGTGGCCACAATAATGCTTTTCTAGTAACTTGGCACTTGAAAAGTTGTCCCCATCATTATGCTTCTAATAAATTGTCAAGTAATTTGCTTAAGCTTGGGGTTTTATCGAAGGCTTAATGGCTTACAAATGTAAATGTAAACTAGAGAGAAGGACTTTTGAATTGCAGAGTAATAGATATTACATTGTTGGATTCGTGCCCCAAGAGAAGTTTAGAACATTGGATCTCTTGGTGGGTTTCATAGAATAGAGTTGTTTAACCCTATCCCTTGAGTGTTTGCTTGGGCGGTGAGCTATTTTTCTCTTTCTTCGTGAGAAATCACATCTTTTGTCCTTGATCCCAATGCCACATAGCCTCTTCCCAGTGTTTCCATTTGGTCTACGAAACCTTGCAATGCATGAACCGTTGGTATAGTTTGAGGTTATGAAAACTATAGCTCATAATGACAAAAGACTAGAAAAAAAAGGTTTCTTTGTAAAGCGTAATTCATGAAATAGTTGGAGAACAACGGTTTCTTAGTTGGGGGAGTAATAGTAAGACAATTAGAAAAAAAAAAAAAAAATTGATACCCTGGCAAGTCCCTAACATGGGCAGGAGAAGCACTAGCGTCTGTTTTCACCATCATGTCGTCATTTGTTATGAGAAACATAAGAAACCTAGATACTATTTGAGCAATACTTACTAAGGTAGAATCTTGATATTGAGATATTTACACTCTTCAAATGTTAAGTAATGTAATTCCTGTAATGATTGTTTTGTTTGTTGGGTGTATTTAGATTTGATGCCATTATCGTATCATCAGAGGTTGGGCATGAAAAGCCAGATCCGCAGATCTTCAAAGCAGCTTTAGGTAGGTAGAAGGGTGTTGGGATATTATGCTCATGTTGTTGAAAAGACTGATGCTTTGTAAACAGTTGGTAATGGATGCGGTATTTTTTGTAGATGGATTGGGTGTGGAAGCTGGTAAAGCAGTACATGTTGGAGATGACATAGAGGCAGATAAGGGTGGAGCCAACGCGGTGGGGATAGATTGCTGGTCAGTGCAATTTGTATCAGAATTTCTTAATCATATCTGTATATATTATTACATCTCAGAAATATAATAGTGTTATTCTGGGAAACCCCTGCCCCCTGTTTTTGTTATTATACTTAGCAATCGCTAATATGATTGAGCAGGCTTTGGGGATCTGAGGTGAAGACCTTTGCTGATATTGGAGACCGCATTCTCAGATCATGAGCTCTCTCTCTCTCTCTCTCTCTCTCTCTCTCTCTCTCTCTCTCTCTCTCTCTCTCTATATATATATATATATTTCCTTGTCGAAGTTCAATTTTCTTCACCAATAAAGAAATTGAAATAAATTGGAGGGACTCTTGTGCAATAATTTATGGTAGCTTTAGCAACGAATGGCTCTCCGCATAATGACCTTCTTTTATTATTATTATTATTATTTCCTGGAGTTGCATGTTATGTCATATCTGCGCTTAGTATTGCATGACGTTTAAATAGTTAACAAATTTAATTTCTAAATGTAATAGTTGCACATTTATCATTATTTATTGCATATTTTAAGATATGTAATTTAATTTCTAAATGTATGGTTGCATCTTTTATGGGTGGATTAACATTAATTTTTTTTTCTCAGTAAATTACTATTTGAATTTCGTAGGCAAGAATCCTTCTCTTTGGGTGTGAGGGTAAAGAGGGAGTTAATGGGGTTTGAAAGAGAAGAATCTGTCATTTTTCCCTGACAGCCATTGTGGAACTATAATGCCAGTTTCCTCTTTTAATTTCTTGCACCACACCTCTCATTTAGTCCCATTAATATTTCACTTCAATGCATGTATAATATTAGGCTTTTAAATAGATTATTTAGGAAAAGAAAATGTTGATTTTGTAACATAGACGATTGTTCTTCTATGTTATCATAATCAAGGTCGATTGGTAGAAATGGGCAAATTAAAAATAAACATTTTATTGAATTATCCATGATATATATAAAGTCACAAGGTTAATATAATGAAAGTTCTAATATTATTACAATAAAAACTACAACAATGACACAAACTAAAATTATTTCAAATTTTATAGTAGCGTAAAGTTGTACCAAATTAAAAAAAAAAACTAACTTTAATTTGCTATTTTGACAATCTCAACCTTGTACTTCTTGATAAAATTTGTGTATCCTATTTATGTACAAAATGAGCAAAGTAAAAAAAAAAAAAATGTAGGAACATTTAAAAAAAAAACTTAGTGGGAATGACCAATAGAGTTAGTGATAGATTGTTAGATAGGGCCCCAACAAAAAAAAAGAAAAAAATTGAATTTTAGCGTGAAAATAGTGAAGAAAAATAAAAATAAAATGGTTAGCCAACATGGTGAGGCATGAATTAGAAGAAGAAAAGAACTGGAACAAGAACAAATGGTATAGAAAGAAAAAGACACACTAGACAAGGACGAAGACGAAGAAGAAGAAAAAGGAGTAAATAGTAAATACTAAATAGAAAGTAAAAAATAATTCAATTAAAAGGGCTGAAAAAATAGTTAAAAATAATATTACAATAAATAAATGTATATAAATATATATGTATGTGTGTTTATATATATATGGATAAACCTAACCGACACTATTTGTATTTTTTATATAATTATAGTTTTTATAATTATTAAATAATTGAGTATAATTTATTTTAAGGTGCATAATTAACGATTCAAGACCCTTTTTTTCCTACTCGCTTTAGAGCTTCTTTCCATCCTATCAAATAAACAAGTCAGCACCTACTTTTCCACTTCACATGGACTTGGAACTTCTTTTCTATTAATTTCATCACTCGTAGAGTACAAATAGTTAAAATAATTGAAGGGCAATACCACTAACACTGCATTAAAAGTGCTAATCACCCACTTACGGAGGGAAAGGCTCTTCTCCACCCATCTAAACTGGTTCCTAAAATTTAGAACAGGGAGGGTTCCCTCCCAAGGAAGACTAGGGATACAGTAAACACCCTACTAACCAGGTTGAGATTTCCCTCTTAAAGCCACATCCCACGGAGCAACCGACCCAAAGAATAAACCTTGTCTCTAATTAATGATTGTTAGTTAAAACTTGGTCATGTTGACCTTTAATCTGTGACATTGTATGGAAATCATTAAAGTAAATGGAAAGACAACATTCAAAAATATTTTCTTCCTCCCCTCCCCACTCAAAAACATTAAGCTATCACTAGTGAACTACAAATGTGAAACTTTCACCTCCTCTTTCCCAACTAAGAACCCAGTAACCAGAGATGACCGCCTGCCTCTGGTCATTAGACTCTCCATAAACAATCAACCACTAAAGCGAATAACAATAACGATAGTGGACCTCCTTGTCTAAGTCCTTCCGAGCTCTCAATTTTTTATTTGGCCTGTCATTAGTTACTGTTAAGTGACAAAATTAATAGTCTTGTCATTAATCTAGGTGCATTTGTTACATTGTGTTGTGCCCAAGAAAACTCAATCCTCATGGATTCTTATATATGACATGTTGTTACTTTCTCATCTTGAGCCATCTGTTGTTGGTCATTCATATGGAAAGACGGTAGATTTACACTAGCCACAATTGAAAATATGGCACCTTGAACGTTCTAACAGTTGCACCATAATTGATAGGCAAAATATGGTACAGTACTTCTCCTAAACGCCCAAGTCCTTCACCACCTTGTAACAATGATTTCAACAATCTTCATGCAGGTTATTGATTTGCAACCCCCATTTTCTGTGCTTCAAAGACTTTGTAGGCTAAAACTCATTTAAGACTACTAATTGACTCCTTTACCTGATAACACAACTTTTTCCACTCAATTGTTCTTGAGACAGTTAAAATAAAAAAATTATAAATTTCTAGGTACTTTGGCTGATATTTGTTCATGTTGATCTCACAAGAGTATTATCAAAATATATGAATAGTTTAACACTGTTTTAAACACAATTACCACTCAGTCAACTAGATGGATTGCTTGTTGGGGGCCAGCCATGAAAAATCTTCACATATGAAAAGGAAAAATAATTTGTGAAATTGTTTACAAGGTTGTTCAAAATTTCTTCCATTCCTTTGGTATTTTTGCTTATGCATTCATAATAGATGATATGGAAGTATGAAATGCAACAAGGTAGTTTCTCATTGATGGAATCATTCTAACTTCAAAACCTCAAATTCTTAAATTCATGTGTAATATGACATATAATAAATTTTCAGCTTCCAAGGCATTGCAATGATACCTGTTGCCAAAGCAACAATTAGCCAAGGGAACTCCAAGAGAACTTCAAGGTCAACAATTCATGAGTTTAGAATTAATACTTTCATCTATTGAAAAACATCTTTCTTGAGCATATTAACTAAAAAAAGCCTGGTTAGAAAGATTGTTCGGATCCATCATAATACTCAACAACTTAAGCTTAGGATTTCCCTTTGTTAATACAAGCACTGTAAATATAGATGATATACCTGAGCAGTGCTGGTAGGAGGAACACATAAAAACTCGACTGCAGCCAAAAGATTAAACAGTACTAAAATTAACCACCAGAAAATTACTGGAATACAAGTACTAACTGATGGAGAGTGAGGCTGAAAGAAATCATTCATTCTCTCGTCAGTAACTGTTATATCTATAAGGGATCATAGAACTTTCATATGCCACATATCTTCAACTATTAAGTGCCCATATAAAATGAGCCAGAAATGCTTCTGTTTTCTAAGAAGAAACACTTATATTAACTACCGAAAGAAAAAAAGAGTACAGATATACAGAGAGCGAATAACACTCTTATGGAAGGCAATAAAAACAAGCTGCCAAGTTAGACAATATATTCAACTATTTAGATAAGGCAAAACCTAGATCAAGTCTCTAAGCCTCTATCCATAATTGAAGGCATGAACTCTATATAAATCCGAAACTATGCAAGATTCATTGATCTTTCCTTCAAAAACTTGGCAATCTTCCAAATCTGGAAGGGTCTAGTGGACCATTTGCACACCCTTTGGGATGACAAGATTAGATACCCCTTGGAATGACACGATTGAATTCATTGCACATCATTTTCCTTATCTTTTTCAATGGAAGGACAATGATAAAAAGAGGTAGTCAACAGACTATTGCAGAACATTAAAATTAAGTTGTACTGGAAATGTATTTTGTTTGCTAATTTATGGAAGTAGCCATGATTGTACTAGGATACTGGAGCATGCATTATTTTCATTTGCTACTAAGGTTAGCTCCAGTTGTCATTAGGGTTGGATATTTAACTGGAGAGTGTATTCCTTGCGAACATCTTGTCCCTATAAGTGTCTTCATGCATATATATCATTTCTATGTTTCTTGTTCATAAAAAAGAAAAGATGAGGTTGATTGAGCCATTGAGGAAAATGATGAATGTACAAATTCCTTCTGGGCCAAAATATACTAGGTATGGACCTCCCACTTTCAGTTAGCAGCTAAGCAACTATATATATATATATCATTTCCAAGTTTCTTGTTCATAAAAAAGAAAAGATGAGGTTGATTGATTAACCAGCCATTGAGGAAAATGATGAATGTACAAATTCCTCTGGGCCAAAATATACCAGGTATTGACCTCCTACATTTCCAAGTTTCTTGTTCATAAAAAAGAAAAGGTGAGGTTGATTGATTAACCAGCCATTGAGGAAAATGATGAATGTACAAATTCCTCTGGGCCAAAATATACCAGGTAATTGACCTCCTACTTTCAGTTAGCAGCTAAGCAACCTAGGATCTAGATCCAGGAAAGGGTTCTAGTTTCATGGATTGGTTTCTAGGCTAAAGAGCTCTTCAAACAATCCAAGATCCTTTGTTTGTCAGCTTCAAATTGGTAATTGCTCTTTTTTCCCTTTTAAAATTAGTTTATTTCAGAAATTATATGCATACAATTTTAGTCCTTTTCTTGGAACTTTTCATGCTCAAATTTGCCGCATGATTCTCGCTTTTCACAGTACATTAAGTCAATCTGTACCATTTCCAATTTTCCATCACTATATCAAGACAATCTATTGATCTTGAAGCTATCGGAGATTGGTCAATAACACAAGCTAAAGAAATCTTTGTTAGCTATGATCATAGGAATCAACAATATTTCTATAGGCCTAATTTACAGTAAAATTGTTACAGATAATGATCATTCAAATGCCAGCAATAAATATTTCATTCACCAACTGTACCTTGTCCACATAAAATAACTGCAAAGTAGAGCACATGCCCACATTTTAGATCAAATAAAAGCCCCTTCACTACATGCACATTACTCATTTTCAATTGTTTTTCAAATCTTTCATACAACAAAACTGAATTTACCATCTTATCACCCTCATATATCTATTAGCTAAACCTTGAGCATTTATATATATTTTTTTTAAAAAATTGCACTTGTTTGGTTATGGTTTAGTTGTCAAGGGCTTATTTCTCATATGGGCAACTTATGTTTGTAGTCAACCTATTCATTTTTGACAACTTTAAAAAGAAAAAAAAAACCATCATGCAGAAGAATAAAAAATAAAGAAGCAGAATCAAAACAACAAAAACACAAATCTCTAAAGGAGGTTTATGGTGAAAAAGAAATTGGGTGAAGCAATATGTAGAAAAACTAAAAAAATGTATGTAAGGCAGAAGGATATTGAATACTTACACACTAAACTAAATCCTAGATTCTTCAAAAATCCAATAAGCTTAAATAAGCTAGATTAAACATGACTTGATCTGTACTGAAAAAGCACATAAATGGACAGGTGGTATTATCCCTTCATAGTTTATACCACTTCTCCACAACAAGAGTGTACCAGAATAACTAGAATAACTTCTTAAGTAAATTTTCAAGAATGGGACTCCATGATATTGAAGCACAACAAACCATGAAATTACACAAAGTTCTAATTATTAATTTAAGTTGGTCCAAAATCCATTTATAGCTCAAAAACAAATAAACCCTGGATCATCAGGAATTAATGTACAAAAGTCCATTTAAAAATAAATCTTGAACTCTTATTCACGTACAAATCATTAAGATTTTCATCCCCCAATAAACATGTAGCAAGCAAAGAAGAACCATAAAACCTTAGTTGAAACCAAGAAGCTAACCTTCAATTCAGAAAATGATATCCTCATCCTTCTGCATTGCATCAGACAACAAGTTGTGAGCTGCGTTAACTGATATTCCTTTCTGCAAAGATATTTTCTCTGCAAACTGCTCCTCAGCAAATTCCCTAGCAGCCGCAAGCTGTCTCTGAATCTCCCTTTTCTTGTAACCCTGAATCTTCTTCAACCTGAAGAAATCTTCTCTCTCAAGCTCATCCAACTCTCCCTTAATGTAACTTATAGTATTCTCCAACCTTGGCTTCACAACATTTTCCAAAGCATTAACCCTCCGATTTGTCGTCTTAATTGCCTCATCAAGCGTCAAGAAAGACGTTTGAAGTGATGCAAGCTCAACAAGAACTTCAATTGCTTTCACATAAGCCGCCCGACAGAGCTGAACCTGTTGTCCACCTCTTGCCAATCCTGTAAGATCGTTCTTCGTCTCACCTTCGCTGAAGTACTCAAACTTTGGGAGCTTCACACCAGCGACATTCTCTTGACGTGATCTCACTTTCAACGACGCATTCTGAACATTCTCAAGAACAATGTGTTTGATGTTCTCTCCGGCGACGTACTTTACTTCAGTTAAGGCAAAAGAAGAGTTCTTCATGATATCTCCCATGGACTCCTTCGCTGTCACGATCTTCTTGAGGATCTGACGGAACTGCACAGTTAACGCATCGCTCTTCTTCTTGAGGAGCGCGTGACCTCTTGTTGCGCCAACGAGACGCGCTTTCATCACACCAAGCATCGTCACTGTTGGAACTACGTTCAGGCGCTGGGTTTGGCCCGACATCTTGAATTACGTCTAGTAAGATCTAAGGATGAGATTTTTTTATTAAAATCTTGGGATATAAACCTGAGAAATTGACTCTGGTTGAACTTGATTCGGCTTAAAAGTTACGAATTTAGCGAAGATCGAAACCCTAAGGTACAAGAAACTCAATTATAATCTATCAAACGAATATGGAGAATCAAACCAATGATCTCGTAAATACAATCAAATGAATTTGGAAGTCGGCGGAGAATGAATTGAGGGGATGAGAAACCTTACAGATTATTAGGTTATCGATCGATCGTAAGCAGGAAGAGCAGTGATGTTTGCTTCTTTCTTCTTTCCCGCACCGCGCGAAGGGTTCTGAACGAGGCGATCGCTCCTCCCTTATGCTGCCCAGAAATGGTTAGACATTCCAAACATAACTGGTAACGTGACTCGTGGGTTTTTTGTTTGGAAGTACTGCATAACACGGAAATAACTCTCTCTTTCTTTCTTTCTTTCTTTTTATTTTTTTTATTATTTATTATTTTTTATTTCAAGTGCCACTATTTACATTATACTTTTTGTTATATACATCATAATTTTAAAAATTATCCTAGTTTTAAAATAAAGTTATTTTCTCACCCAAAAAAAAAAAA
>JAJIYU010005838.1:0-21598 GCA_030144865.1 Tinospora cordifolia | reverse complement strand
GTTATATTAAGAAACCTAGAAGAATGTTTCTAGTACTCGGTTCCATATTCTTATGCTTGTGTGCTATACATTGCCATGATGCATGATATGTTATGTTATATCCAAGTTTATTGTGTAAATTCAATGATGTTTGACATGCTAAAGACTATGATTGGAAAAAGGTCCAAGGCATAATGTTTTTGCAATATGATTAAGTGATGCATGATGCGCATGTTCGTGTTACATGCAATAATGCCATGAAATATAACGTGCTATTTGAACGCTCGTGATTGAGAATGATAAAGTGAATAACATAGATATTCATTAACTAATTTATTGCTTAATGCACTGTTCTTGACTACAAGAGATAAACATGATTAAAAAAAGGACTCACTTTCTAGGATAGCCGACTTAGGGTGTCGTTAGTATTCCACCGTTGTTTTTTTATTAAAAACTTCTTGCGTCAATTGTATTGTCTGTGGGTTGAGTTATCTTCTAAGAAAATTATAGATGACCGTATTTGTCCTCTGGGGAGATTTGACTAACTTACATGATACCATAGTTGACTGTATTTGTCTTAATGATAGTAGTGACCTGTGGACCACCTTAGGGCATGCCTAGCTTATCTGATGACTGACTAAAAATAAAATGTTTAATGTGTTGAATTGTGTGCATAATCTCTATATGTCTATGCTTAATTAGTTAAGAGATACTCGAAGAGCTCACCTCCCTCATCATTTTCAGATGCGGGCACCTTTTGATACGAGCAGAACCACTCGTCTGATTTTGTTTATCTCTTCTTTATTTTACATGAACTTCAGATTTGGGATTTATTCATTGAACCGCTATCTAATTTGGAAATGTATGCCCTAGCTAAAACGACTAAACTTGATTATGATGGGAACCACGTTTGGTTGGGCAAACGTCATTTTAGAAATGAAATCATGTCTTACATACATTGAATATGATGAATTTTGATTTCTTCCATATTTCAAAATTTAAAGTCAATGAACCATGCTTCAAACAAAGAAGAAAGAAAGTAAACAAAATAATAACCTTTCCCTTAGGCTGCCCAACTCCACAGCTTGTGTTTTTTTACATGAACTCAATATAAAGTCTTTTGTTTTTTGGTTTCAAAAAAAAAAAAAAAAAACATATAAAGGTTTTTAGAAGGCAATAAGCTTTTCCATCTTATTCCACTACAAGGGAATGTCTTGAACGAATCACGTTTTTACAAAGATAAACTGGTCCAAATAATAAGCTTAGGGAAAGCGGGTGTTACATATAATTACCTCCCTAGAAGTACAAGGTAGGTTAAGCTAATTTCTTTTCATAAGAAAACCAACGTAGATGTAGTAATCATCGCATGTTTAATCACGAAATATTGTTCCCAAACATCTCTAAAGTCTACACCATCCACATACAAATCTTTCAAATGATCAACCCATCAGTCTTAATACTCAAGATCTTGATTATTGCCAAGGAACGAAAACTCGACTTCGCCTCAAACTTTAACCTTTCAAAAATAGAATTAATTCGAAGAGTTCAAGAAATTTGAAAGAATTTTTGTAAAAATTTGTCAACTTAGAAAAATTTTAAAAATATACTAGGTAAATGTTAAAATATGAACAATTTCTATCAAAAATGATGAAAACAAATATAGATAAATACATTTAACATATAAAATTATACATATAATGGTTTCTAACATGTATTTTAACATTAACAAATTTAATACATATTGTGTCCGTTAACTTAAAACTATCATAAAAAAAGAAATAAAGAGAAACTTGTTTTCAAACTCTAATGGCCTTGCAAACATAAACTCTAGGTCAAATGATCTTGGCTCGCTAGTCGCTACAAGCATGAGTGTATTTGATTTACTCTATCAATTACAATGGACAACTGTCGTTTCTTGTTCTTCTCTCAATGCCTCTCCTCGTAAACTCTCAGGTTATTTTTCTCTTATCTTTCATCTCTCATCGTCTCTCCTCCAGGCTACAACTCATTCTTCTTTCTTCTGGATAGCCACTGGTCAGTTGCACATATTTCGCCTTCAACATTCTTTATTTATAAAGCGAGATTTTTTTTTTTTACAATCTCTATGATTATACAGAAGAATTTATATGTCCCATATAAATTCTTTAATTGAAAAATGGCCTTTTATAACTTTTATTCTTTTTTTTTTTTTTGGCAAAAATCATTGAAACTTTGGTTTTAAATGAACTTCGCTGATTTTTTTTCAAGATTTCAACGAAGTTCTGTAATCTTTACAATTATCAGTGAACTTTGTTTCGATTGTCCAAACCACCTAATTAATTCGGCTAATTTTGCTAAAATTCAACTAATTTTCATACCATGATTATTGCAATTCTTCTACTCAAAGCATCTGCCACTACATTTTCTTGTCTCACTTTATGTCTCAACTTAAAAAGAAATTTATCCATAAATGCAAACCACCTAACATGCAATGGATTCTCAACTACTTTTGGCTAACCAAATATTTCAAGGCTAGATGGTCAATGAATAAATTATTTACCTACTCAAGTAATGTGCCCAAGCCTTCAAAGCTTGAACTACCATGCAGACTTCCTTACCATAAGTAGCCCAATTTAGCCTAGCTTCACATAACTTTTCACTAAAGAAAGCAATAGGCCTCTTCTTTTGGGATAGAACAGCCCTAATTCTTGCTATGCTCGCATCATACTCCACCTCAAAACAACTATTCAAGATAAAACAAAGCTAAAATAGAAGCAACATACAATTACTTAGAGCAAAACTTTGTTCTTGTTCATCCTATCACCAAAAACTCCCCCCGCCCTTTTCTTTTAACACTCAATAATAAGTGCAACAATATAATTAAAGCTTCAAATGAAACACATATAAAATGCTGCTAAACCATGGAAACTTCTCCTCATCCTCTCTTATTTAATCTCTACCCACAACATGCCCAAGAAACAACAAGCAATCAGTCATAAAAAAGCATTTCTTTAAATTAGCATAACTAGTTATCTGTCAACACTTCATATCTTGCCTAAGATGCTCAACATGCTCATCAACCAATTTATTATGTATAAGGATGTTATCAAAGTAAACCACAACAAATCAACCAATGAAAGGTCCAAGCACCTGATTCACGAGGTGCGTCAAAGTACTCAGCACATCCAACCCAAACAGCATCACCAACCACTCATACAACCCATGATGTGTTTTGAAAGCAATTTTCTTGGTGATCCTTGAGTCAGATTCTGATTTGATGATAGCCACTCCTAAGATCAATCTTACTAAACATTAAAAATGACAACTCCACTTTAATTGATCAATCATGTCATCTAGCCTTGGAATTGAAAACTTAGCCAATTTTAATCTCATTAATGGCTCTACTATCTACACACATCACACATCCTCCAACTCCCATCTGTCTTAGGTGCGAGCAAAGCAGGCATGAGAAGAACTCATGCTATCCCTCATGTGACCCTTCCTCATTAGTTTCTCAACTTTTCCTCTTAAGACTGCATTTTCCTTTGGGCTCATGTGATAATTTGGCAAGTTTGGAAAGCTAGCTATAGGACCTAAATCAACATGATCTTGGATATCATGCATAGGAGGAAATTCACTAGGAAAATCCGCAAGAATTACATCTCCAAACTCCTCAAGAATGAGCTACACTTGTGCTGGAATGGCACTCTCCATCACCTTTCGCTATTGACAAATGAAGCTCTCTGGTCTTTTTGCAGTCATTCATGAACTTAATCCTCCAGTTCTCTAGCTGCTGTAGGGGTTTCTTCTTTTTGTCCTTGGGTTTTGGACTCATTTTTTCTCCAATAGACGCAAAAGTAAACTTCACCTCTTACTTCACAAAATGCTAAATGTGCTTTCTGCCCATGTGTAGTGCACCGATATCATATTGCCAAGCTCTCCCTAGCAGGATTTTGACATGCATTCATATCAATTATATCACAATAATGCTCAAAATATTTACCAATGAAAAAGGAATCTTATGACATTCATTGATGTGGTTTTCCCAACTTCCTTGATCTAACCAATGCCACAAGGCTCAAGATGTGGCTCAGTAATCAAGTGCAGTTTCTTCACAACCTCCTTGTTGATTATTATGTTTTCTTGACTTATTCCATCTATGATCAGCTCACATAAGTTTCCCTGCACCATACAACCTAGTGTGAAAGAACTTATGTTGTTGTACATCCCTATGCTACTTGTAGAGTTGTAGGAAATCATCAAATGTCAAACTACTACAACATCATCATCCTCATCTACTTGCTGGCCCCAATCTTCAGCCCCTTCCAATGCACAAACCTCTTCCTCCTTTAATCCATCCTCATATTGCTCAACTAAATTAACTCTCCTCCTTCGGGCATTAATTGGACCTGCGACCTGCCTCATTGAAGCAAAAACATTCAATAGGAGCAGGATTACTGTAAGTATTTTGGTTGGGGAGATGTTGGAGTAGCTCCCCTAGTAGTATTTCCTCCAAAATTGCTACCCTTTCCAGCTTTACTACATATAGCACTGCTAGAATTAGCTACTTCCTTCCCTTTGCCAGGAGTCATCTTTTAACCCCAACACATCTTTTTAAATCCATTATCTTTCATTAAGTACGAACTATGGTTCATAGCCAAGTTCCTAGCATCTTTTACATTCAAAACTCAATCTTATCACAAATTGATGGTCTCAAACCCTTCAAATACTGAGAAGCTTGCTGGGTCTCATGTTCTCAAGCTGATTGCAAGGTGCTAATTTAAAGAACTCTTCTGTACTCATGAACACTCTTGTTCCTTGAATACACTGCCACTATTCATCAAAGATACAAATGTTCCACTTAAAAGTTGCTTCATCTGTCTCCATGAAGAGATCGAAGTTCTCCCTTCTCTCCTTGTTTCTCTTAATGGATCCCACCATATCAAAGCTCCTACCTTTAACCTACAAGCAACGAACTTTAACTTTCCTATCCTCAAGACTCTAAATATACTCAAAGAAACGCTCAACTTACTTTTGCTAATCAAGAAAACTTAAACATCAAGATCTCCACTAAAAGAAGGAATATCCACCTTGTTATCTTTGCCACTAGGTCTAGGACGCTCAACTCTTTGTATGACTCCATCATCCTCACTAGAATCTTCATAAAGGAAAGCAGGTGTACATTCTCTCATAGAATTTTGGAACTGAGGTCGCTTAGCAAGGCCATCTCCATTGCCTATAGTATCCTCTAGATCTCTATTATTACTGTCTTGGCACAACAACGCGTGCAACTGATCAGTGAGTTCTATCAACTATCATCCCATATTGCAAGTTGACTTCCACTGCTCTTTGATTGCCTCCAAACAGTGGGTAAACTCCTATCACCATTGAGAGGTAAGTTCAACATTGTTAGTAGGAACAAACTTTAGATCTCAAAAGCTCTGATGCCACTTGACACAACATGAAAACGTGAGAGTTCTTTAACAATGATTTAGCCTGAGTAACACAATTATAAATCAAGCCTTCTAAATAAACACTATTCTAGTTCAAGAATAGAAAATATGAAATCTCAAACGAGAGTTTGATATATTGAAAGAAAATAAAGCTCAAAAGTTGTGCACAAGATAAATAAAGAAATAAGATATTTATGAACTAGAACAAAGAATTATAATGAAACTAAGATATAGTATAAAGATATTGATAGACTAGGAAGATCTAGAAAAACTAGGAATAGCCTAAATACTAAACAAACTAGATAATTAAAATTCAAAAAATTATAATAAAGAAAATCTGAAATACGATAGGAAACTAAAGAATTTGAAACTATTTAGGATGCCTCATCATTATTCATGCACCACATAGATGTGAGCAATGAAAGCAAAAAAGAATCAAAATAAAGTGTACATTTTAAAACAATCAATAATCCAAATTAAACGTAAATCAACTCAAATGCAAGAACACACAAATTTAACATGGTTTAACATATCACCTAAATTCAGGAGAGATAAGAAATAATCTACTATGAAAGTGCTCTCACACAAATTCCAAATTCTCACTTACACCTCTTACATACTCTAATAAGAAAAGAAATAGTGATGGATAGTGCAACACCAAATAAATAAAGAGTGCATGAAAAGAAAGGAAATACAAGAGTTGGTTATGCAATTCAACCAATGCCTACGTCTAAAGGGCCTCGCCCAGATAAAGAATTCTACTATGAACTAAACATACAACTATTACAACTTGACTAACAAGATGACCGAAACACCAATGTCACATTTTGCAACGAGGTTCTTTGTGGAAAGAAAACGAGTATCGTACAAACTTACAAAACCGAGACAATCACCTTCGTCTCTAAGATTTTTTTTGAAATAGAAACAGAAATATTATATTAAGAAAAGATAGGGGTTTGTTGGACGAGGTGTCCATCTACAACAGCGGGTGAGAATCCCTTACAAAAAGCTTTGCAAAATTGAGGGCCAGCCCCTCATCCAATCTCCTAGAGAGTACCCGCCCTTCCATTTAGAATTACTCACCCAACAAGCAAAAAGGTAAACTGCTTTACATGTTATACTAGTGCAATCTACTCTATTATCTTTGAAGATAAATCTATTTCTAGCTTCCCAAACAGCCGACCATATGGCAAATCTAATAATATTCCAAAACCAAGAGAGCTTTAGGGGGATAGATCCTAGGACTGAAAGAGTTGAGGGAGCGTCTGTCGGGGGGACCATGACGGGCAAAAGGGATCTCCATCTTTCCCAAACTTCTTTCAACATGCTACATCTCCAAAAAAGGTGTCCTACGTCCTCTTCAGCATTCCTGCAAAGACAGCACCAAGAAGGGGAAATATAATGGTTAGGCATTTTTTGCTGCATTTCAGAAGCGCAGTTTAATTTGCCTAAGACAATAAGCCAAATTAAGATTTTGGTTTTTATAGGGATGGGATATTTCCATATGGAAAGAAATCTGCTATCAGCTACTGTGCCACTGTGATTGTCCGTCTGGGCCATGAAAGCCTCATAACATGATTTAACTAAAAAGGTGTTCGTGCTCTCCTAAATCCATCTCCAAGAATCTTTTGAGTCTCTAAACTGAACACTATCTAATATCTGAATTAGATCAATAAGGTCCTCAATTTCTTCATCTTTCAGAGGTCTCCTAAAGTCGAAGTTCCATCCTGTATTTGTAATAGCACTGTCCCGAACACTACATCTCATCTGTTGAAGGGATACCATTGGACTTCTCGTCAATCTAAATAGCCGTGGGTACACCTCCTTCATAGGCCTCTGCCCCCTCCATACATCCTCCCACACTCGAATAGTTGATCCTCTGCCTATCCTCCACTGGACTAGCTTTAAGAATCCTGGGTAGATGGAAGCTATGTTCTTCCATGGAGACCTACCTGAGGTCCTGTTATTTAGACCCGCTTCCCTATTATTTTGGGAAATCCCGTGAATGCTTGAAATGATTCTCCTCCAAAGGGCGTTTTTCTCTGCTGAGAATCTCCACAGCCATTTTGCTGACAGGGCCAGGTTTTTTATCTTTATACTGCCTATCCCTAATCCTCCTTTGTCGAATTGACTACAAGCCTTGCTCCACTTCACCAGGAATTGGGGTCTCTCCGCAGTTTCATTTTTCCAAAAGAACCTCCTGATACTCCTCTCTATTTTCATTCTGACCGTAGCTGGCATCAGGAATAATGACATGAAATACGAGGGAAGCGCTTCCAAGACGGATTTAATTAATAGAAGTCTACCTCCTCTAGACAAGTAGCTTCCTTTCCAACCTTCAATCCTTCTATTAACCGTCTGAATCACTGGGTTCCAGAACTCAATTCTCTTACTATTCCCTCCAAGAGGCAAGCCCAAATATTTGAGTGGAAGGTCACTAGCAGAGATCTTTAGGATTTGTTTAGCTCTGTCAAGGTTGGCAGCATTTAGATTAATACCAGCCACTTGACTCTTCTGGAGGTTAATCTTCAGGCCTGAAATGAGGGAGAAGCTTTGAAGGACTCCTCTAAGAAGTCTCCAACTGTGGCCGTCATTGCTCAAGAAGAATAAAGCATCATCTGCATAAAGGATGTTTGTTAATTTGATCTTGTCTCTGCCTAGCTCGAATCCTCTCAGCCCTTGCTCTTCTGTCTTCTTGAGAATGCCTTGAAGAGTATCTGCTACTAGGATGTAGAAAAAAAGTGAGAGAGGGTCACCTTGTCTTAGACCCCTGGAGGCCTTGATCTTTCCTCGTGGTCTTCCATTAATGAAAACAGAATAATTAACAGAAGAGAGACACCCCTTGATCCATCTACACCATTTGGAACCAAAGCCTTTCCTTTCCAACACATGAAGGAGGTAATGCCATCTAACGGAGTCATAGGCCTTTGAGAAGTCAATCTTCACCACAATTCCTTCCTTATGATTAATTCTATAATCTTCAACAGCTTCATTAGCAATAAGGACAGCGTCTAATATATGTCTTCCTTTGACGAACCCCAACTGAGATTCAGCAACTGTATCCGTGATGACTTCCTTTAATCTTCTCATTAAGACCGAGGCTATGATCTTGAATAGGCTGGTTACTAGGCTGATAGGCCTGAAGTCTTCCACTCTCTTTGAATCCCTACTCTTCGGGATAAGTTGGATGTAAGTCTCGTTAGTGCATCCGTTGATAATTCCAGAATCGTGGAATTCCGAAATTGCATTCAGGACATCCTGCCGGATCACCGGCCAATTTTTCTGGAAAAATAACATAAAGAACCCGTCAGGGCCTGGGGCTTTTTCTCCATCACAGTGAAACACAGCCTCCTTTACTTCCTCTTCAGAGAACTCCCTTTCGAGCCATGTGCTCTGGTCTGCTGAGATTGGGTTCCAATCCAGGCCCTCCACTATCCATTTTGGGGAGATTGTATCAGCATAAAGATGGGAAAAGTATTGGAGAATGTTTTCTTCAATTTCTAGTATGTTATCGACCACCCTCTCGTCATTGACTTCTAGCCTTTTGATAACCGCTTTATTTCTTCTTATTGAGAGCACTTTGTGGAAAAATCGCGAGTTGACGTCCCCTTCCTTCGCCCACTTGATACGGGCCTTCTGCCTCGCCTTCCGTTCAACTCTGGATTCCAGGATGTGTATCCTAGATAAAGCAATCTCCCTCCTTTCTTTCCTATCCATGAAGCTTCCCATTTGTTCAATTTGTTTGTCTATGTCCTCAAGCTCCTTTTTGAGTCTGCTCAACTCCTCTTGATCCTCCGAAGTGAAGTTCTTACTCCACCCCCGTAAATCACCTTTCAGGATCTTCAACTTCTGCATGAACTTGTATCCTTGCCACTGGAAATTAGCTTGCTTATTCCAACTCCTCTCTAGGATGTTCTTGAAATCTGCCCTTTCCATCCAATCATGATCGAACCGAAAGGGGGAGGGGCCCCAATTGACCATCTGGAAGTCCAGAACTAATGGCCAATGGTCTGAAGTAGTCCTTTGCGATAAGAACTGATCCGAGAAAGGGAATATAGAGTCCCATTGCGAGTTCACCAGGAATCTGTCAAGTCTTGATAGGGTTACTGAATCCCTGTTATTTGTCCAGGTAAACTTGGCATTCCTTAACTCTATATCCCTCAGCTGGAGCTCATTGATTAGATCATCAAACTGTATCATTGATGGGTCGAAGTATTCCCCACTACTCTTTTCCTCTGGACTCCTAATGGCGTTGAAATCACCCCCAACGCACCAGGGGCCAGACAGGACTACTGAGAGGGTCGCCATCTCGTCCCAGAAGTCCCGTTTCTCCCTGATGAGGCAAGGACCATAGACGGTCGTGAACCACCATTCTTTCTGGTCCAAGTCCTTGATCTTGATCGATTTGGAGAATCGTCCTTCGAAGCTGTATGTGACCTCTATGTGCCTGGTGTCCCAAGCGATCAGTATGCCTCCTGCCGTTCCCGAGGCCGGGAGGCTTACCCACTCCACCTTTCTTCTTTTCCACAACCTTGTGATTAACTCTGCAGGGCAACTCTGCTTCTTTAACTCTTGTAATGAGACTATATGGGGTCTGATTTCCAAGATTTTGTGACGGATGAGGTCCACTTTCTTGAATGAACCGCATCCCCGAATGTTCCAGGATAATATCCGCATTGAGACCCATCTTACCCTTCCCTTGGGACCTTCTCATGGGGTCTCCTCTAGCTGCGAAAGCTGAAGGTTAATTCCTTGAAGGAATTTCTCCACCTTTCTAGCTCTCTTCCTTTCATCTTCCTCATCCTCCGATTCTTCCTCCGTGACGTTCTCTTGGGAAGCCCTGACGTTCTCCTCATCTTGTCCCTCGGACTGAAGCTGGTTGATTGTGTTGTGCTGGGATTTGGAACATCCTGGGCCTTCAGAAAAAATCGTTAGGTGTGGGATAGTGCAAACCTTAACTTGATGCATAAAGGCTCCTTGGTAATCCGGGTTCTCCTCTTCATCCGAATCATAGTAGGATCCACGTCCCTTTGACTTCCTTCTAAGTGGGGTCTCCTCCGACGATGCTTCAGTTTCCTCAGCAACATCCCTTTCCTTAGCAACATCCCTTTCGATCAGGACTTCTTTTCCTTTATCTTTTCCTGAGCTCAACAGTCTAATCCATCTGTTAGACTGGCCCCCTGATCCTTTGTTTCTAGTGTAAGTGAGAAGGGGGCCCCCTGCTTGGCTCCTGAATCCTGGAGTTGTCTTAGTCTGGCTCTCCTTTGGATGTGGGCTCCTCTCAAGTTTCTTTTTGGATCCTGGGTCAGGGCCCAACATGACTAGGCCCGTCTCCTCTTCTCCCCCTCTCTTTCCTGCTCAGCTTTCTTTTCCTCCTTCCTTTGAATAACCTTGGATACTGCTCCTTCCTTTTGTAATGATGTCCACGCCTGCGCTCCGCCGCTTTTTGCCGCCTGTCAGCTTTCCTGTATAACGACTTTGTTTTTGAGTTGACGTGTCAGATAAAATCATCGTCCTCGATCCTCCCGCCGACTCCACCTTCGTCTCCGGCGTTCTTCCGCCGTCCTTGGCTGCCGGAGTTTCAGTCTTCCTGACCTTCCGGTCCTGCTTTCTTGCCGCTTCTACTTCCGGGCCCCAATTTTTCTGTAGGTCCACCAGCTTCACTCTAATCTCCTCATCACCATATCGAACTACCATTTCTGCCGGTAAGAAGCCAAATTCCCAACCTCTAAGCTTTAGAATCGCCAGTTCCCTTGATCTATTCGATAAGGTGTCTTCCGCGATGTCCAACATCCCTCCGCACTTTTCTGCTACGACCTCCATGAAATTCAGGGACCATTTCTCTGCCGGAATGCCTTCCACACCTATCCAACTGTTTCTACATGCTATCGTGCGATGCTCCCATTGTTCCGAGTCCGACCAGTGTTGTACCATAGTGTCCGTTGGGAACATTTCCTAATCCAGTCCCAATAGTTTAGAAATTTCCTGCTCGTTAAAGCAGTGCAACACTGCTCTACTCTCGTCTATAATGGTTAGGTTCAGCTCCCTTCCCAGGATGAGGACCAGATCATCTTCGACCTCCTGCCATGTGAAAAAATCAGATGTCCGAACTATCTTGAGCTTGTTCGTTCTGATGTTTCTCCTCGGTTGCAGCTTCCTGGTTTCGTTTTTCCTTTCCATGCTTGACCCGTAATTATCTAGTACCGGAATTACTTCTTTGCAGTGTCCACCAAGAGTTCTTGCTTCTTCTGAAGATTTCTTTGCTTGTGCTCTGGTCTGCACCATATATCTGCTTGGCTGGGTCTTCTTGTATATATCCTCTAGTATCTTTAGAAAATCTCTCCACGTTTGGCTGTCTTTCGGGATATATATGCTCCTGAAGGTTCCTCTCTCCAACTTAGACAATTTAATGAAAGTACCCCTTCGGTTGGTCAGTATATTCAAGAAGACGATGTATCTACCGTTGCGGTTGGCTAACTTAAAGTCTTCTCGTCTTCCTGAGTTAATGCCGCTCCTCACTCCTTCATACAGCCAAGGAATATCTTGACTTGACAGAGACAGAGAATGAGGCATTAATGGTCATCTCTTGAACTGTGAGATCGCCTGTAGGGGTTTCGACCACCACCTTAAAGGCTTTAAATCTCGATTGGAAGGTGTACAGCTTCCATAGGTGCTGACCTTCCACCTGCCTGTAAGTCCCATTAATGAGTCTGCCCGTCCAACTCTTCCGTCTTCGCACTTCGATCCATCCCTCCTCCTTCTCCTGATTCTTCTCATTTATTCCTCCATTAAGTGTCGAACGATAACTCTTTTCTCCGTCTAATCGACTTCCTCCATTTAATGCAACTCGTTCGTCTCGTCGTCCCTCGTAAACCTTCCCCCCTCTTTGATTAACCGAGTTCCGGTCTGCAGTCTCTAATCATCTTACGCCACTCGCTACTCGCCGGGCTCCGTAATCCGTTCGCCGATCGTTCCCCATCTCTTGAAGTCTCTACTTTCCAAGAGGAGAAAAAAAATCTCTTACCTTCGTCTCTAAGATTGATAGCAGACTTTCGTAATCCTGATCAGCCACCAATAACCATTCAAAGCTTGTCATGCTAAATCAGCACAATTACTCTCAAGTTTACAACCTCTCTCTTTACAAGATTACAAGATCACAAGATCACTCACAAAAACTTAATGAAAATAATGAACTTTTAAGCTCGAATACAAGAGACTTTAAACCGTAGATTGACAGATCTTCACATCACCGAGTGATAATCAAAACCTTTGAGCACCTTCGTATTTATAGACATCCACGTTGAAGACTTTCTGTACAAAGGGATTTTTTTAGGTTGACTGCTAGACATGATTGTGCTCACAATATCGGGCATGACAAGGCATGCAAATCTTCCATATTTTCAAAAAGTTGGATTCTTTCGGAAACTTTCCTTCACTTCTAGGTTGACAGCTGCGTGAATAAAATATACAAACTCCACTGCATAGGAAAATAATCCTACCAATTTTGTTTAGGAAGCAAGAATTTGAAGAGAGATTCTACACAATATTATTTTCATTTTTTATGTAAAGTCTAAGTGAGCAAGAATATCATGTATCAATTTTATTTTCAGAAATGATTTGAATTTCAAATGTTTATATCTTACCCAAAAACTTGCTTTTCTTAATTTCAAAACTTGCCCAGAACATTAGAAACTTAACCAAAAATTTATATTTAATCAAATGTTTCTAACAAGAATGATTTCCCCTTTTCATGAAATCTGAAAAAGAGAATAATATTCTATATCAATCAAATATTTAGATTTCAGAATTTAGATTTAGGAAAAACTTTCTTGATTAAAGCTTTCTCATAAAATAAAATTTTATTAAGTTGGAAACACTAAAGATTTTCTATCTTATCTAAAATAATATATCAAAGATTATTAGATTATTTCCAAGCAAATATGTAAAGAATAATATATCAAACATCATTATATTATTTTCAAACACATATATACGTGACCTGTGTGAAGTTCAGCACGCCTATCAACACCAAGCATGCCAACTCAAAGTCTCACATCATGTCTAATTTGACATTTCCCAACAGTCTTAATTAGTTTTCACTTTCCAATTAGTTTCTAAAATACAAAACTAATTAAATTGTCAATATCAGCTAGAAAATTAGTACTAAAGAAACTATTTCTAATTTGAATTTTATATTGAGTAGTTTAGAGCTACCCAATATCTAACAATCTCTACTTTGGTAAGAAACACTTCAATTATATCACTATATTCTCATCTCTACGTATGCTCAAAGACACCCATATGTGAATAACATCCTGACAAGTGGTAGTCATTCCCACTTATACCATTTGTAATAGTTGGGTCCACATCTGCTATTGTATTTTCAGAACTCACAGATCTTCAATTTATTCGTTCCTTAGCCATAATTGATTTTGATCGTTGTTGAGACTTACATGTAAGATTTTTAGCAAACATGTCAACTCCACCTAAAATTGTATTTCCTTACAAAATATACAAATTGTTCTTCTTCTTTCCCTTCATCATCACCAGTGCACGTTAGACAATCTTCGGAACACATGCTTCAATGGTGACCTTGAAGCCTTTTGATTCAATTGCACCAGCAGAGATGATGTTTTTCTTCAAAACTAGCACATATCATACTTCTATCAAATGTCTAATTGTTCCATTATACAACTTCAACTTGATTGTACCCATCTGTCAAATGTTAAAAGTATTGTCATCATCCATAAAAATTGAACTATTATTACTGTTTTCAAAATTGGAGAACCAAGCTCTATTTGGACACATAATAAGTACAACCTGAATCTAAAATTTACTAATTAAAATGACATATTAATAATGAACAAGTAAGAAAATAATAAAAATTTGTATCATCTTAAATGTATGCTATATTCATATTGACTTTTTTGTAAAACCCCAAAATTTTATAAGATTCCTAAAATAATAATTAAATTAAATTAATTATAAATAAATTGACAAACAAATTTCATACGTCACAAATTCACATAAAAGGACAAATAAACATAAAATAAAATGCTTAAAAATATAAATTCAAATTTCCATGGCAAAAAAAAAAAAAAAAGAAACTGAAGAAAAGTTACTGGGGCCTTAAAGATGAAATTTGTCTTTAGGGTAAGGGAATCTTTGGACAGTCCTTCCAATGCTCCTTCTAAAGACAAAATGTGCATTCCTCTTTAGCCAATGCTCTTCTCTTTCAAGACTTCCCTCTCGATCACAATCTAACGAATTGTTTTTCATCATATCTACCCCTTGAAACTAAACCCTCTAACAGAGGATCAGTAACCAAAGTCTTCTTCACTATCTCATTTAAAAGGAGCATAGCTAAAACATCATTAAAATTCAAAGTCTCATTTTTATATAGCAAAGTAGTGGTCAAGTGCTCATATGATTCATAATACGAATAAATAAAGAGTAAAGTTTTTTCTTCATCTTCAATCTTCTAATGAATATTTAACAGATCTACAATGAATTTGTTAGATTCATTGAGCTGCTCATTTGTAGTTATACCTTCTTTCATGCGAAACATGTACAATTTCTTCTTCATATATAACCTATTTGTAAGTGACTTTGTAATATATTTATCTTTCAGCTTAAACTAGATTGATGCTGCAAATTTTTCATGTCTAACATTATTTGTAATCTCCTTCATCTAATACACTCTAATTGTTTTACGTGCATGTACGTCAAACTCTTCCCAATCTTCACATGAAATATTTGCTGGTCTTCCTTTTGGACACAACAAAGCGTTGTACAACTTCTAGTATATTAAGATGTCTCAAACTTGGACTTGTCACATGCCAAAATCATTCTTGCCATTAAATTTCTCTATATCAAATTTTGCATTCGATATACTCATAGTATTGCTTGCTATATCAATGATCAGATCATATCACTGGGTAGAGTTGTTTGTTATAAACCCACTACAAAAAAACAAAACTAAAATCCAACTTTGAACAATTTTGATACCACTAGATTTGTATATGCCGTAATTTTGTTCTCTTCGTTTGTGTGTGACCAAAAAATTGAAGGATTTTTTTAACATGGTTGTAAAACACGCTTTGTTTAGCTCAATTACCACAAAAGACAAAAAACTTGTCTTTTTCTTCCTTCAATTAAACAATCTTTCAACTCACAACATCTTCATTTTTTTGTATGTGAATGCAAAAAAATTTTTTTCTTTGACATGGTCTGAGCCGCACCGCCTACACCAGCACACACACTTTCGCTAAACCTACCACATACCAAAAATCAGAATAATCTTTGCTTTGATACCAATTTGTTATGCACAAATGAAGCGGAAACTAATAAATTAAAGTGCACACATATAAATAATAAATAATCCAAATCAAATGCAAATCAACTCAAACGTAAGAACACACAGATTTGACATGGTTAGGTATATCACCTACGTCCAAGGAGATGAGAATAATCTACTATGAGATAATGCAAATAGGTTACAGCCTATAATCAAATACTACAACCTATAATCAAATTTACCTAAATCCCCTCACACAAAAGTGCTTATACACAAATCATAAATTCTCACTTACTCCTCTCACATACTCCAACAAGGGTTTATATTAAAAAAAAAGGAGCCATAATTAGCATTTAATTTCTAGCTAATTTTCAAAATACAACACTAACTAAATTGTCAACATCAACTAGAAAACCAGTACTAAGGAAATTTTTCTAATTTGAATTTTACATTGAGTGGTTTGAAGACAACCAATATCTAACAATAGACAAGTGTACATTTAAAGAGTATATGGGAACACTTTTACCCTATACTACACTATATTAGCATCCTTTAAGAATTAATGGAAAAAGAAGGATACAAAAAATGTTTTCAGCGAAAGAACTTAATATAAAACATCAAGTATGGATTATAATGAAGATTTTATTCCAAATATCCAAACTAGACCCATCCATCTCTAGGTGCATAAACCTAGAGTTTGATCACCATGGCCACAATATGTAATGCTTGTTCTCATCTTTTAGCATATTATGCCCCATTTCATATGGAATACATATCCAAAAGATCACTTGGAGCATTAAGTCCTATTATGTCCTCACTATCAAATTGAAATTCATCCCTCATTTCTTTAATGGAAAAGTTTACAAGATATTTCGAAGCATATTGGAGGTGATGATTACCGAACAGGGCAGAGGAATCATAATTGTGTTCTGCGTGCATGTCAAAATCAAAGTATTCATTTCAAGTATATCCACTCCAAATTAATATAAGGTGCAGGTTGTTGAGCCTTTTACTTCACTCTGAAACAGCTAAACTATGCTTTTTTTTTTAAATTTGTAATAAGTATTTTTTCTATTGCAAAGATCCTTTGTTTTAATTTAGACATGTGCTATAATAAAGTTTCTGCTTACCCTGAGATAAGGCCAGCCATACTATCAATAATGAGCAATTTAACTTGATGTTCAATGATTGATAGCTTGATTCCTTGCAAGCTGATTGTACACAGAATGAAATTATCTCAGCTTTCTTCTAATATTAATAAAGCAGTTGGGGAAAAAATCAGACAAAGAAAAAGAAATACACATATTAGAAACATATGAAAATGGCAGTTGTTTAAGAACTGTAACCTGTAACATCTTGATCCCAAAAGTTGAGAAGAGATTATTTAAGTTTATTTTGCATGTATCTTCCATCAGTTAAAATCAGTTCAGCACCATAAACTATTCCTAGTCAAGCTCAAGACTAAGTAGATGGCATTGGCAACGATGACTGTAAAAATTCAAGAGAAAGAACCAAAAGAATCAACTTATGAAACGAAATTAATGTCTCAGTGACCTTCTGAAACAAATAAAAGAAATTTGAGCCATTTAGCTCTAGAGAAGTTATCCAACTGCATGGGTATGGAATACATGAGTAGGCTGCAAAAAAGCCTTTTGTCAATGAATCAAAATGAGATATTCTATTTACCAATATGAATTAAATGATTATTGATAGCATGCAATCAAATGCTCAGGTGATGAAAATTGCTCGTATCATATGTTTTCAATCATTGAAGCTTTACATTTCATGCAAGATGAGATCTACTATATATATATCATGTGTGTGAACGTTTAGCATTTGCAAAAACGTTCACGTGCCCAAGTTGATTTTCAACAGATGACCTAGGTAACGATTGGAAAAGGAAAGCATACTCATTGATAAACTTTATGAACTACATCAATTTTGATAAAATCATAAAACAGCACATTCTAGTAAAGCGGTCACTTGACATAAGCATTTTGTTCATCTGAATTCCTTGCTAGGTGTGTGTTGTGTATTTATGCCATCAGCTGGTCATATGGACATGTATTAAGTTTCCTCTTTTATGTGACTGGTAAAGATGGAAAGTAAATAAATAATAACTAAACAACAGAAAGAGATTCTAGTAATAAAATAGTTTATCATTTCCATTGTTCATACATCAGTTTAAAAAAAAAAAAAAAATTAAAGTGCAAATCCAGTGGAAAATGAGGTATGGAAGAAGCTATTTGATTAATCATCTAGGCAACAAAGTCAACTAAGAAAAAATATGAACATTATTTCATTTTAAGTAGAAATATTGAAGAAAACCTCTCAGTCAATTCTGACAGTGATGTGGGTCGTAAAACCAGGATCCTACCAGCCATCTGAAGAACAAATCAAGCAGATTTTAGGAAGCTGCAGGCCAAACAATGGATCCAGAAATAAATAAATAAAAATAAATTTCTATGTATTCTCAAACCTGTCGTGCCATTCCTGCCATGTGAAATATCTCTGGAAAACTTTCTGCTCCGATCTCAATCATCCTAAAGAAATATTAAGTTTATAGTGACTTGTAGCACTATTTTGTCAACCTTACAACAAATCCTGTTGCAAGCCTGGATATCAAAGTCTGACCAATACCTTCTCGAGCTAAATTTGGATTCTATGTCCATATATATAACTCGGCCATTTATACCTCCATGACTAGTGGGCAAGGCAGCCAATAACGAGAGCTTCAAACATAACTGCAAGGTATCAAATAACTTGAGAGAAAAAATGAACCGACGACTCACACATTGTGTACATGTATACTCCAATAGGAACAAAGTAATAAATAAAGTAGGCCCAAAACAAGTAAAGCAGCAATTTGAGAAACAGATAGCTTCAACAATCATAAGCCCTTCTGAGAAAAAGAAAAGCAACAAAAGCATTGATGGTAAAATCCCCAAAAGCAAATCCATCACAGCAGAGGTTGTTATGCTATGTGGCAATAATCAGTAGATGCAATAACAATGAACAATAATATCACGCGCGTGAGCGTGCGCACACACACATGTATATATTATCATTTGAGCATCTTTTTAAGGCAAACAAAATTATATCAACGTAACAAATGAATCTCCAAGTGCCACCTCAAGTAATAGTAATAGCAATAGTAGAGGCCCAGCAATAGGATATCAAACAAACATCAATACTCCTCAAGTGTAACCTCATTTGCAAGGCAAAAGAGGATAGAAGAAAAACAAAATACCTAATATGCCAACAGAGAACATGCAAAAGCTAGGAAAGAGACTAGACCAACCTCTCACAAACCTAATTCAACCTACAAGCTATACTTTTATAAATATCAGCATGTAAAGGTCCTTCAATATATATAAGAATTCAAGTTAACATCATTGTCAACAACACATCCTCTTGAATTACAAAAGCTTAAACACCGAGCATATTCAACACAACCAAATAAAGAATTCCTCCAACTACATAACATCAACTACATGAATCCACTTTTTTCCTCTGTTCTATCAAGGGCCAAGCAATTGGTTATAACAGAACTGTTTATATTCTTAGTTATTTGAAATCTTCTTTTCTACCTTCATCATTACATCACTTCTCCTAATTAGTGCATCCGAACAAACAAACAAACAAACAAAAATTTGAACATTATAAGTATTAAATAAAATTAAAATCTATTATAATCAATTCAACTAAACCTCATATCAACTACATCGATAATAGAACCAAAAAAAAAAAAAAAGAACTCATACTTGAGTTTTGCCAATTCCTGAAGGACCAACTAACTCTGTAACGGCACCAAATGGTATTCCGCCGCACAAGGCCTCATCCAATCCTCTAAGACCTGTAGGCATATGTCTGCTTCCCCTTCTGTCCTCCATTAATTGAAGAGCCTAAAAAAGCAACCAAAAGTTAAATAAATAAGTAAATGAAACCAGAAAAATCGCAGTTTTTATACGAATATCTAAACTCCAAAACAATCGTAGCCTTTGTAGGATAGAGACGTACGGTTTGACATGGAGGACATGAAATTTCACTGATGTGAGAAACGGCAGATTCTGCTTCCGCTAGTCCTACATCTAACAACTCCATCAACTCGAACTCAGTCAAAGACAGAGCATCCTAAACTCGCTCATTGATCAGGAAAATTTTAAGAAAACAAAATCAGATTCTTGATCTTTACTCGAAAGGACTAAGAATCAAAAAAAAATCCTAATCGACAAACTTGAAACCGTTTCAATCGAATAACCAACGAAAGGAGAATGAAAAAGGCGGTTAGTGGCAGTTACCTTGGCAGTTAGAACGCTACGAGCTGCAAATTTGTAGGCTATGGATTTCGGAAGATCCATTTCACCGATTGTCTTGTTCGCCATCTCCACCAAGCTAAAGCTTCACTGTACCTGTCTTGGTCTTGGATTCTACTGGTCGTTCTTCCGCGCGCATTCGCTAAATGACATTTTTAACCTTAATAAACTTCACCGCCGTATTGTTATCCAATTAAATGAAAGAAAAATATTTTCTTACCTTACCCACCACTATGATTTTCATTTTCAATCATCTCTTTGCACATTTTCATCCTTCTACATGCTATTGCAAACCTTTAACAGTCATATTTGAAGGTTTTTAATCATTTTGAAAGGATCTTAGAGAATTTTGAATCCTATTTTTATTATTATTTTTTAAAACCAAATAAGATTATGACGTTCAAGAATCGTTATTATTGCCAATTCCAAAAAGATATGTTATTATTGCGCATTTTATTTTATTTTCTATATAAAATAAGATTAGGAGAGTGAGTAGGATAATGTTTTTCACCAATTTCCTTTTGTCTCTTTTGAAAGTCCCTATCAATTAATTATCTAGTAAATGCAAAAGTTAACAAATGATGAAAATGGGTGAAAGAGAGCCCCTTCTCACTTAACTTAGGTTTGAAAGTCTAACAAAAACATAAAAGTACTATAAATTCAAAAAGGATGAGAAAAAAAAATGTCATTGGTATTGACACTCATCAATGGTATTGACACTGATCTTCGCCATTTATATCAATGTAGGGGTGTATAAATCATTGCTTCCTCCCCTTAGACACACCAATTGTTAGTGCAAAAGTTAACTAACACAAAAGATGGTTTAAAGTTAGGCCAAAAAGAATCTCAATGGAGGTAAGAAAAATTAGAACATCTAGTCATTCGTTTGTAACTGGATCTGCCCATATCAAATATGGTTCATTTATGATTCCATTGACATGCCCCACGGATTAGCCTATATCAAATTTCATCTTAAAGGGCAAGGAAAGACTTGCTTAAAGTGTTCGTCCCAAGTGAGCTAGCATTGTAGTTCCTCTGTTATGTATAGCTTTGCTTTGGCCTATGCCTAATTGTAGTGCCCTTATGTAGCCAAAGAGTAAGCTCATGTGCACTTTAGTGTTTTTAGGGCTAAACATGTTTGTGATCTAATGGAGTGAAGTGATGAAAGGACTCCGAAATGAGGCGCCCAAACAAAATGATTCTCAGACAACGACGAAGTATAACATGAGGGAACATTTGATCTTTTTGCTATTGTAAAGCTAGCTAATCATATGCATCATTAGGTTAGGGCACTAGGCTAAACGACCCCTTTATATCTAGAGGGGTTAGGATTAATGGAGGTTGAGTAGCTTTGCTCCTTCTCATCCCAAAACATGTAGCCTTCCTAGGTGCACAACACTAAGTAATCCAAGCCAACGCACATTACTAGTTAATGGTTGATAATCATTTTTGTTAGAGGTACTAAATACAACTTTAGAATGAGAAAATTGTAGGTTTTTTTAATACAACTCTAGATATTAAAGGATGTTATTAAATGGAATATATATGTATGTATGTATATATGTATGTATGTA
>JAJIYU010005837.1:0-21601 GCA_030144865.1 Tinospora cordifolia | reverse complement strand
ATCATCCTCAGGGAAAAGGGTTGATTTGTGATTTCAAATCCCAAATTTACTATTGATCCAAGTTTTATCAAGACTAGACAGGATGTAATTGAATTAACTTGAAAACTAGAAATTTCTCTAAACAAAAAGCAATAGATATTGTTAAGAAATCAATGTATAAACATGTCTAGGATAGTGAATGTCGCCGCGTAGTTTGCAATCCTTTGTTGTGATCATGAATTACTTAATCCATGAGTTTTAGCATCAACAGTTGAAATCCTCTCCCAAGGTATTTGCAACATTCACTAGCACTGTCTTGTTAAACCCTCTTCCGAGGTGTTCACTTAACAACCTACGTGTTTTGGTAAGTCAATCCCTGTGCAACTCCCTAGATTGGTCAATAATCTCCCGATAAATCAATCGGTCTAAGTTCAAATTGTGATATCCACCCTTTAGGTTTCTCTTCTGAGATAGACTAAAGTGTTGATTTCAATATGCCTATGGCCAGTAAACGTAAAACATTAATTCTACACAATAAGAAATAGGATCTATAACTCAATGATGACAATTATATATTACAAACTATGCATTGAACATCACATCCCAGACAATAGAACTGATTAGCTAGACATGAATTCAAAGTAAAATATGAAATTAGATTCAAAGAAGTTAAACATACTCAAAATGCTTTAACGATCTTCAATCCTCAATGAAAATCCATTTTTACATGCCCCACAGCCGTCACAGTGATTTCTTTTCCATATTAGGCCCTACTGACTCTAATTACCCTTTCTATTTATAGTCCTGCACTAAAAAAACCTAAAAAATACGAAAATCTCGATAAACATTCGAGTGACCACGATCCATGTTTTTTATGTTAAAACCTAGAAATTATCCATGTTCTGTCCACCGCGGTCTGCTCTGGTTCTGTGAAAATCACGTTCTGGTGACCGCGGTCACTAGTGGCTTTTATACTAATTCGGTCCTTCTCTTGTTACTGCGATCTTCAATTATTGGACCGTGATCTTCTGGTACTTTCTCATGATTTCTTCTCTCATTTGCCTTCTTCTGATGCATTCTTCCTTTGTGCTTCAACCTGTATCCTACAAAACACTTAATTCCTTTCCCAGACATCATTTCCTCATAAAAGAATATCAAAACTTCAAAAGAAAAGACTTAAAATTATTAAACAATGCAAATTCTTATCTACATGCAATTATTGCTAATCATGCAATTCTTTATTCAATTCTCCCTTATTTCTTACAAAATGCAACATTTTACTTAATCTAATGTTAGTCTGCTATGCAACTAACAGGCCACAATCTAATGGTGTGTAGGTCTGAACATGAAATGGTTTGTGGTTTATAAAAACTGACCCCAAAGTGGGTGGACTATTGTATTTTGTCATAAACAACAAGTTCATGATTCAACGATATTTTAACATATGTGAGAATGTGAATAAAAAGGCGTTCATAAATACTTACAAAGCACTTGTTTACTATTTTTAAGTCCCTCCAAGGCTCAACAATCCTCATTCTCACCCCTCAAGCTCACACCAAAAACTCAAACAAAAGAGGTTTTTCCCCATTCGCTAGTTATCTTTTTCAACTAGAGAGCATTACGTCTTTGAGCTAGGCATTGTAAGCTACAAAATTAGTTGTGGTGTGTTTTGTCTAAGAGAAAAGTACCAACAATGTTGATTGGCTCATGCATGGGCTTGGGAAGAGAACACAATAATGTTATAGTTGTCATTGTCCCCTTTTCTCTAATTTGAAAAGTAGAACAAAGCCCAACTTCCAAATTGTCTATCTTTTTCACTGGGCCATGATCCAAGTTCCCATGGTCCATGAGAGATTATTATGTTCTTCCACGAGCATGCTCCATGGCACCAAATGGACCCTTAGATTGACATGAATCTTGATGCAAAGTGTGCTTCATGAATACAACATGTTTTGTTTACCTTTTACTCAGTGCATCGTATTGTATTGTTATATATATATATCCACATCCCAAGTATTTTAGTATGAAGCTTATTGCCTAATTCTATTATTTTAACCTTGAAATAAATTAAACATTTTTGGCATTCTTGTCGTGCTAGTTAAGTCGATTGGCCCTTCATCATGGTTGATACTTGTTAACTGGGGTTAATTTGTGGTAAAACTATGATTAATTAGATTTAAAATTTTTGGGATGTTATAGATTAGGTGCCTTATTTGAATCCAAATGCCAAAAGAATTAAGATAAATATCAAAGACCTATCCTAACTATCCATTAAATCATGTCCAGCGTCTTGATTTGAGATTTCACTTTCCTATGCCAAAAACCCTAATCGCACCTTCACTCCTCTAAACCTCTGGTGAACCTTCATCTATTCTTCTTTCAAAGAAAACCAGAAAAGCAAATGAAGAAAAAACTTGTAAGAGTTCTCTTCAAACTAGCGTTTTCAAGCTACAAAGCCACCATCTCATACCTTTCATCATCACACCATGTTCTCTCTCTTTTTTTCTCAATTTTTAGCTAAGAGAGATCACTAGGATCACCATTAAAAATCTCTTCCAAGGACAATAGCAACCTACTATAGAATCATCCAAAAAAGCCAAAGTTTAACACGATCTCCATGTTATTCTCTTCTCCTTCTTTTGCTTTTTGAACTAGCCCTAGAACCCTCAACTTCCTGGCACATTTTAGATTAGAAAACTAAATAAAAGCCAGCCAAAAATATTCCCATAAACCTAGCCAAATACATTAAAAAAGGAACCAAATATTCCCATAAACTAGCCTAGAATTTCATTATCTATTTCTTTAAATCTACCATCCTTGAGCCACCTCACATTTCAACCTTAGGAAATCAAGCATTCTAGTGGTTTTCCATCCTTTTTGAAACCAAAAATCAGCCATTACAATCCCAAGAGACTCACACACAAATCATTCCTCAAATGACACTTGAAAGTGTGATGCTCCACACTTCCTACAATTCTGAAAACCCTACATAGATTTACATAGTTGGATGTTCTCCTTTCCTCACCAAAAACTAGAGATTCTTCTTCAGTTTTTCTCTATAATTTTGGTTCATAACTAGGAAAAGCCCATGAGAAATTTCCACCCATGGCCTAGATAAAGATGCCTTGAAGTACAACATCCTATTAGGCATCGTTTGAAGGATTGTGAATGAATCATGGAAGGTATAAACCTGTCACCTTTTCCATGTTTATTTTTAGCTATAATTGTTTACATTAGATTATTAGAAATATGTTCAGATCATAGATAATGCATAAATTAGGGCATATGTTGCAGGGTATGTAGATTATGCATACATGCATGTGATAATGATATCCAAGCATGCTTGGTGTAAAATACTCACTATTGAAAGTTGTGCATTATTAGGGCTAGGATGTGCGCACCTAAGTCATCCTTGTACAATAATGCTCATAAAATGATAAAATTACATGCATAGGTTTTGGGTTTGACCATAATTTTATGCAACATGTTTAAGTTTTGTAAATGGTTTGACTGTAATTTTATGCAATATATTTATGTTGTACATGGTTCAATGCTTAAGGGCCTTGAATATACTTGAAATAGCCATGAAAAGTCATAAATAAAGACTCTTCAAGGCTAGAAACATGTTGACGAAGTCCAACATATATGAAAAGAACCCAATAGTGCATGAATATTTCAGTAAGGGCAATGAAATTGTGGACTATTTCTTATAGTTGGCCATAAATGGCATAGTTACATTAGTTAAGACATGAAAACCTTATTATATGTTTTAAAAAAAATAACATGATTATATGTTTAGGATGATAATTTGAAGTGTTGGAAACAATAGTAACAAAATAAAAATAAAAAATATTAGGTGGATATTCTTATTTGTATTATATTGTTTTTAGATGACGAATGTGATAAATTTTGTTTTCTATATTGATGTGTTGGTTTCATGTTAGTGTGACCTGTTTTGTACTATTTTGAACATTGCATTAGGGTCATGATTGTGTGTATATTCACTTTATATCTAGTGAAAATAAAAACTCAGTGAAAATTTCATTTCAGTAAAAATCATATCCAGTGATAACTCGTTACAGTCTTGGTGAATCCACACCGAGTTCCTTGATTAACTCAGGATATCCACACTGAGTTCCTAATTCTCAATGAGCTACTAACTAAGCTCTGATACCATATTTATAAGACCCCAACTTTAGGTCCAGACTTCTCGGGATATTACTGCGGGTTACCATACTCTAAAGACTAGAATGTTACTTCCCTAACTCTACTTATTCCCTTATTCTCATTCTCAAAATATAAGTAAATGAATATTCAATCAAATTTCAATAAATCCCAAAATAACTGTTATCACCAGTTTTCAAAATTAATATTTAAAAACAAATATCCAGAGACAACAACAAAAAATATATGAAGTAACATTTATCCCAATTTGAACATAGTTTAATACAAACTAAACTTACAAAATGAAAAGTTCAAATCAAAATATGAGTGCTAGCTCAATCCTAATATTTACATCAAAATAATATTTCCAAAATAAAACCATAAAAATCTTGTGCTGTATCCACAAGTCCCAAATGAGTCCTTACGCTCTGCCCTTGTGGGTACCTGAAAATAATATTAGGATGAGCTCGAAAATCGAGTGGATCTTTCTGACACATCATTAATATTATACAAACTAGCATTCAAAACATTACAAGTACTTTCAGACATTAAGCGTTGCAAATATTAAATTATCATATTATATTCCTAATGACCAAACGAGAATCCACTCCCGATATTTCCTATAATCCATTAACTCCTAGTACACAATCCAGATGTACTATCATGATTCTCCAGGTATTGCAATCCAGCGTTACCATCATGATATGACCTCTCCAGTTATTAGCGCTATCTATACCAAAGGTGAGTACACTAGGTATATAATCTAGACTATATCGTAGGATTACTGTCTAAGAAAGGGTAACACAATTCTTGTTACTACCAACATCCAAAGACAACTCAATTGTCCAGCTGCACAATTGGAAATATCTACCACGTACCCAAACTAGTACACATTATATACTGTATGGAGAGTTACACTACGCTTGTGACTATCATCGCATTGGTACGTGTAACTCTTAAAATATATTAAGTTCATTTAGTTTTACAAGCATTTCCATTTCAAATCACATCATCATGTAACCAAAATCAGTAAAATAACTAATGAGATGAATGCAATGAATAAAACATGAATTCGGTTAATCATGCTAAAAAATTGTAACCAAACATCATGATGTTTAATCATCCATCCCAATCAAAAACAACAGAAGTCCCATCATGCTGCTAATTTACTAAACTAGCAACCAAATGTTTTGAATCAAAATTCACATAATAGAAATGAGCAAGAAAATCCCGCCCACCGGAGATTTTTGTAGATTTTCTCTACTTCAATTTCTTACGAGTATCCCTTCTAATTATTTATCTGCAAATTTTTTTAAAAAAATCACAACAATAATTCTCCGAGTCTCCACAACCCCCATAACTGCGATTTTTATTCATCATCCATAATCATTCAAGATATCTATATATTCATAACCCTAAAATAGAAATATAAAGAGTTTTAATTATATTAATTTTGTTAATTTCTCCATTTCTAGTTCTAGAGTTTTTTTCTAATTTTCCTTTGTTTTTATTAATAACCTCATCGGTTAATTATTCACCAAAATTTCAATTAATCTCCAAAATTCATGAATTTGATGTCAATAGATACAAATTTTTATTCTCTTTATTTCTATGGTCTCCAATTAAAACTTTATTAGGATTTAACATCATTAAAAATTCATCCAAAGGTTATTAAACTTTGGGTGTTTATTTTGGAGTCTGTAGGACAAAAAAATGAAATCTAACCATATATTTGAGATCTACTTATCCTCAAGAATGTTTTGGTATAACTTTTACCAAGTTCTAATCACTGTGGTAAAAGGCCTAATTTTTGGTACGATTATAAAATATCCCCTACAATAAAATTACAACCCTTGGATTGTAATACAGGGCTTAAATAGCATATTTACAACTAGAATTAGAGAAAATGGCTTACTTCAGTGTCGAATTCGACAAAAAATCGAATCTTCCATTTTGTTTCCTTCTCTCTCTCTCTATGTGTTTCTTCTCTTCAGTGTGCATTTATCTTTAGTAATGGTTTTGAACGTGAAACTCAAAAGGAAGAGAGAAGACTTTAATATATCCACTACCCCACTTTATATATAAATGTTTTGACCAATCAAAATCAAGCTCTCCTCTTTATAATCTAACTCTCACATGTTCCCATTATTTATATTCTACCTTAATTTTATATTATTATTATTTATACAACCATTCTCTCTTTCACTAAATAATTTAATTTAATTAATTTATACATATTTATTTTCATTTAAACTATGGCGCATAAATTTATTTAAAAACACTATTCATTTATTTTCTTAATTATATTATATTTTAAAATATTATTTTTGACGTGTATGCATTATAAAAATTCAAGTGGTTACAACCTACCCCCCTTAAAAGAAATTTTACCCTCAAAATTTAAATAAAGAATATCTAATTGGTGTGTTCCCTCAAATGCTCCTACTGAAGAGATCTGGGTGCTTCTTATGCATCTCACTCTCTAACTTCTAGGTCACTTCCTCCAGGTCGTGATGCTTCCATAAGACCTTGACCAAAGAAATGTCCTTGGTCCTAAGACTCTGCATCTTATGATCAAGAATCTAAACAACCAGTTCTTCGTAAGTTGCATCACTCTGAAGTACGATGTCTTTCCAGTGAGCAACGTCTGAAGGATCTGGCTCATACTTCCAAAGCATCGACATGTGAAACACAATATAAATTAAGGATAATCTATTCGATAGATCCAGTTCATATGCATAATCACCAATTCGCCTAAGTGTCTCGAATGGACCGATGAATTTAGGCGCTAGCTTCCCCTTATCTCCAAACCGTTTGATTCCTTTTTGTGGACTAATCTTTAGGAATACTCTGTCACCCGGTTGGAATTCCAAGGGTTTTCTTCTTCTATCTGCGTAACTCTTCTGTCTGCTCTACGCTAAAGCTAGCCTCTTTTGGATCTTTTTAATCTCTATATTCATTTCCTCAATCATATCTAGACCAGTAAGTACCTTGTCTTCTAATTCTGCCCAACAAGATGATGACCTGCAAGGTCTGCCATAGAATGCCTTAAATGGAGCCATCCCAATGCTCACCTGATAGCTATTATTGTAGGCGAACTCAGCTAGATGCAAGTACTTGCTCCAATTACCCTTGAAATCAAGAGTACAAGCTCTCAACATATCTTCTAATATTTGTATAACCCTCTCAGATTGCCTGTCTGTCTGTGGGTGAAAAGCTATACTCATAGTAAGTCTGCTCCCCAAAGCCTTTTGTAAGCTTTGCTAGAATTGATATGTGAATTTGGCATCTCTATCCGATATTATTGTCCTTGGGACTCCATGTAGCCTCACTATCTCTTTAGCATATATTTCACCCACTTTTCTCATTGGATCAGTACATCGAATAGGTAGAAAATGTGATATCTTAGTTAGTTGATCTACTATCACCCATACAGTGTCTTTTCCTTTCTGATTCTTTGGAAGGCCACTAACAAAATCCATTGTAACATTATACCACTTCCATTCTGATATTGGAAGTGGCTACAAATCCTGATGGTTTTCTATGTTCGGTCTTCACTTGTTGACCTGTAAGACACCTAGAGACATACTTAGCCATATCTCTCTTCATTCCCTTCCACCAAAAGGTCTTTCTTAAATTCTAATACATCTTATCACCACTTGGATGCATTGTGCACTTCGTCTGATGTGCTTCATCTAATATGGTGTCTTTAATCTGTCCTGAGCTCAGTACACAAATCCTATCTCCTAGTTTTAGTACACCTTCCGAATCCAATCTAAAATCTGTATGCCTGCCCTATTTGATGCCTTCAATTAGATCTGCTAACCACTTATTGTTCTTCTGAATCCAATCGGTACACAGATATGCTTGTTTTTCATCTATAACTATACCCAGGTTATATGTACTAATCAACTAATACATCTATGCCATTTCTTCATCCTTCTAGCTAAACTTTCTATTAAGTACATGTGCAACTACATTAGCTTTACCTAGATGATAATGTAGCTGAAAGTCATAATCTTTCAGGAATTCCAATTATCTTCTCTCCCATAGGTTAAGTTCCTTCTGGGTATAGATATATTTGAGGCTCTTATGATTTGAGTATAGAACAAAGTTCTCTCCATAGAGATGTTGTCTCCAAATCTTCAAAGCAAACACGATTGCTACAAACTCCAGATCGTGTGTGGGATAGTTCTATTTATGTGGCTTCAACTACCATGAAGCATATGCCACTGGTTGTCCTTCCTACATCAGTACTGCACCCAAACCATTCTACAACGCATCTGTTGTAACACCCTGATTCTCAAACAGACCTTTCGTCGTGCACTATGGGTCATTGCCCATTGAAAATTGGAATGCTACTTTAAAATTTCTTTTCTTTCGAAATCTTTTTCTTCAATTCAGTTTCTAGATAGTTAATTGTAAAAGAATATCTTAAAGCCCATTTCACACAAGACAAAGATCAAAATAACTTCTCACTATATTCACTGGATTTCTATAGTTATTCAAAACAAACTAAGAATAAAAAATAATAAATTGTAAACTACGCAGCGGAATCACTTTAAAAATTTCTATTGACACAATAATTATTAAACATATAATATTGTTCAAAGATATAATCAATTGAAATTCCAAATCAAAATAAATACTTGTACAACAACGAAATTTAATTCAAATGAAAATTACACATGCAGTTCTATTACAATTAAAAAAAATACAACCTCTAAAGCCTCCTATCCTGGACGACCTCCCCCATGAGGTGTCCAATCAAAAATGTCCTCTGATGTAGATTGTTGTGCACTACATCCAAGTGATCCTAAAAAATAAAATGGGAGTGAGCTCGATAGCCTAGTGGGTCATTCCTACACATCATACGCATTATACAAACCAAAATTCAAAGCATTACAAATACTTTCAAACATTAGGTGTTTCAACATTCATTTGTTTTGATCGAAGTCTGACATCGGAAGAGGGTTGAGATGCCTCTCGGTATTCCCCGTGATCTCATCTAATCGTAGAAGGTCTCAAGTACCATCTAAAATCAGTAATGTCTCAAATCATGATCTCACTGTCTAAGAGAGTGTACTTACTATAGCTCATACTGTCTCCCAAAGACATGTAGCTGTTACAAGCAGCTCAAGGTTGGAAATACCTACAATCCGCCTTGTAGCTCGTCGATCTCAAGCGGTGGCATATAGGAGATGCCACGCGATCTGCTTCAGGTTCGTCGATCGCACTGGTACGTGGATTCTTAATAATCTTTCGTCTTATTTTAATTTTGCAAACAATTTCAATCATGTCAAACATCACACATATCGTGGAAAATAAATCAAATAATGCAAGTTATTTATATAAGTAAATAATGAAATCTAAATGCATATTTTCCTATTAATGCATGCCATAAATAAATAATGCGTAAATTGAAATAAATCATTACACTATCATCCAAGCACGTCAAGCAAGTTCAATCAATTTCATAACAAAATTCTAGTAGCCTAGTATATTCAAGCAAATGCTTCGAATTTGAAATCCATATAATACGGAAGAGCAAGGAAATCGCACCCACCTGATTTCGCAGATCTTCAAGGCTTCCTTGTTTTCCTTTGAGCTATTCGTAAAAATTTGAAATTCAATAGTCAATAAAAAATTTTTACGTTCCTAATTCATATTTAATCTTATCTAAAATACTCTTAAGATTAAGTAATTTGTAAATTAATTATAAAGTTTAAAAATCAACCTCAACTATTTTCGGATGATTCCTAAATTCTAAAATTTTATATAATTAAAATAAAATAATTTCTAAGTTCATCAAATTTCTTAATTTGTCATTAAAAACTTTAATAATTAATATTCCAAGCTTCTCCAATTTATTCATTTCTAAATGAATTATTTAGATCCGAACAAATAATTTAAAAACAAGACTTGAATTTAGGTTCTAAAAATAACTCACTTATGTTCATACATACTTCTAAGCTTACATTTTATAAAATAAATTATTCATCTTCAGATATTAAATCGAATTATGAATTTGTTAAATTCTAAGTTTTAAAATACAATTATTTCATCTTAAGACTTTTTTTTTATGATTTAATAAATTTCTATTGAAATAAAAAAAATTCTAATATTTATTATTTACATCTAGCTTCTAAATGAAATTAGATTTCTAATATCCGAATTTTCACAATTTAAATAATTCTATTCATATCGTAAATAAATTAGTTACTAACAAAATAAGACTTCTAAATGTTATAAGTTTAGCTTCAGGGCTTAAAATTTTATTCTTTTCTTATAAAAGATTCTAAATTTCTAGGGCTTTATTTTTCAAGTTTTCAACTTATTCAAATAATTAGATGTTTATCTTCTAATACTATTTATCATCTATTATATAAAAATTATTCTTAATTAAATTAAAATTTTAACAGTGAAAACATTTTTAATTTAGGTTCCTAAAGTATTAAACTTATCTTTTTAATTTTCTAAGCATTCAAAATAAATTAAAAAGTTTTAGTAATAATTTTTTAAAAGTAATTTTAGTTCAAGATCACAAAATTTAATTAATTAAAATAAAATAAATTATTTTTTATTACCTTTCTTTGTCTTCTTCGCGCAAGCGCGCCCCACAATGGAGCTCTTTGTTGCGTATTACTCTTCGCGCAGATCGCCTCAACAATGTTCATCATCTTCATTCCATCGTCACATGAAACCATACAACCCAAATCACGATGCCCCTTTCACTCATCCAAAATCCAACAACATACAACGCGCAACCAATTTTGTTATCGTTGCCCCAAAACACATCGACAGCTTGATTTTATACAACGCATTGCCACCCCAAACCAACTTCTAAAATGCACCAATTTTTCATTTCTTCTTCATTCTCTTCCGCTCCAAACGCCACAACAACCTTCTCTTCTTCATCTTCGTTCATGTTCTTCACTCTGAAACCCAGAAATGCGGCAAGAATCAACGCCCCTTTGCTTCTTCTTCGTTTCGTCCAAACCAGCAACAATTTCAGATCTGAAACTTGCTTCTCTTTTGTGGGTGATTCACATTCAGAAACACCTCTTTCGTTCGTTCTACTCCTCTTTGCCCACAAACAACAATTTGCAGTGGCTGCTTCCTCTTCTGCATCTTCTCCTTTCTTTCCTCTATTTTAACGTAGCTTCCAGGTTCTTCTTTTCTTTTCGTTCATGTCGTTCACCCAAAACAGAGCGCACAAATCTCTTTTTTTTTTTTTTTTTTTTTTTTTAACCTTAAAACATGTCTCTAATGCTCTAAATTCACTGGTTTTAATCAAACAAATATTTATACACTTGATAGTTTTATTTCCTCTTATGATATTATTGCCTTTAAATTCTACGCACACTTAGGCACTTGCAAAGACATATTTTCAGTTATTTAAATAGTCTTTCTTTACTCCAATACTCATTTATATCTTTAATAATTATGTTTTTGGATTTATTTTCACAGTTATTTGGTATTTTCATTATTATTGTTGATGTGCACGCGTGAGAGTAAATTTCATTATATATATATTTTTTCATTCTTGTCCTAACTTGTTCTTAAGCTTGAATTAATTTCATTTCTCAAATAAATCTTGGATTTTTATTCACTTAGAATTCAATCAATCAATATTTAATTTTATTTCTCAAATCAATCTTTGATTTTTAATCTACCAATATTTTCATCAACTAATATTTGATGTTTTATTTCCCAATCATGATCTATGCATATATTTAAATAAATATGGTCTTTAATTCATTTATTTCTTGATTATTTGATTTTATATATATATATATATATTTTAATCGCGACGTGTACGTGTTCATAAAATTTTGGGATGTTACAATCTACCCCCTATAAATAAAATTTCATTTTCGAAATTTGAATCAAGTTAACTACTGTTGTCAACCGATCTACATTTTCTACTAGCCCATTTTGCTTCTGCTATGCTACTCTGATACTACATAGAAGATCCTTAACCAAACTCTATCCATCAGCGTCATCGTCTTGCAATGATAATGGATATCAGTTTGTTGCTCTTTTAAAAGTATATATATATATATTTTAATCACGACGTGTACGTGTTCATAAAATTTTGGGATGTTACAATCTACCTCCTATAAATAAAATTTCATTTTCGAAATTTGAATCAAGTTAACTACTGTTGTCAACCGATCTACATTTTCTACTAGCCCATTTTGCTTCCGCTACGCTACTCTGATCCTACATAGAGGATCCTTAACCAAACTCTATCCATCAGCTTCATCGTCTTGCAATGATAACGGATATCAGTTTGTTGCTTCTTTAAAAGTATTCTCCGAGAATCAATGACAACTTCTTCAAGTCATTCACATAGCTGAATAGTTCCACAACCCCCTTTTTTGCATGAGGTATCACGTCTTCAGTTATCATTGATGATTTTGGAATAATGTACGTCTTATTTTCAGTGGAAAGATTGTGAACATAGCCTTTTTTCTAAGTTAACGCTGAGAAGAACTACGAGTTCACAATCTTTGACGTGGTTTAACACAAGAATTGTGATATTTTAACCTAGGTTTCATACGTGACATCCATGAAATTTCTATAAAAGAATTATGGAAGCTTACCAATAATCTGTTGTATGCTCTTACCTGGGATGGATTTGAGCTGTTCAGACATTTTCGTTTTCATTCATCATGTAGTCTGGCAGTTTCTATGGTGAACAACCTTTTGAGTGAGAGTTCTAGCACAGATAGCTCAAGTAGGCATTTATATGATCATTCTATTCTATCATCTATGCTCTCACTACAATCCCTGCCACTTGGACTGGGTCTCAACTTCTGAATTTTGATAAAAAAAAAACTCTTGTTGCTCTTTATCATAACTGACTAACCCGGTCAGTAACACTATGCTAGGAAATCCAGCCTCCTGGTGAGCCTATAGTAGAAATAAAATCTATAGCTATATCAGTACTGGCGATTATAGTGCCACAATTGGCTGCAGGGCTCTCACCACTTACCCACAATTCTGAGAGTGACCTATGATCTCGCTCTTTATGAGATCTCCGCTATCATTTTTACAATTTCCACTGCCTCTATGTATACTCTTGGGATAGGTTTACTATCGCTTCTCTGTTCTGGCCTGTTTTTACTCTCACCTCAAGTCATTTTCTCTCAACATTAATAAAAATCAAACATTTGGTTCAATACCCAAAAATTTTAATCATGATAAAACACACTTTCCTTTATCAAATAATGAGTAATCGATTTTTTTTATGAAAAATCCGAATCTCTACATTTCCTCATCTTCGTCATCATTTGAATATTATGACTTGTAATAACTACCATTTGTTCTAACTCACTTACACCCTTTCGTGTTTATTGTGCTAGGGTAACTCTAGGTGCATTGTTTCTAAGTTTTCACTTTATTTCAGTTGTCTAAGGGTTTATGTTTCTAGGTCGGCAACATTTCATTTGTTTCTGCGTTCAGGAGTTTGGGTTATAATACTCAAAAATCAAACTACATATATCGCAAACAATCACTCAACAAACAAACAAACAATACACGCTAGCATAATGCAACCCCAAGCTTCCATATGTGTTTTCAAGTCCATGTGTCCCATCCCACACTTGCCCTTCTACACAGACTTCCACTCAAAATTATATTACACCAAAACAATGGAGCAAGTGTCTCGATATCCATGATTGCAGATGTCCCACCATTTTTAACTAGGCCTTTGGTTAAAAATAGTGCAACAGTGCACCCACAGACTTGTTCTAACTGTACCGCCCCATCCTAGTACAATATAGTGCGTACAAGTTCAGCCAAAAAAATCGATCACTCACCAAACATGGTTCATCATTCTCCGAATTCATGATTCCTCCATACCCCCAAATCCCTATGCACCCCATCCTACATGGAGACCACAAATATAGGCTCCTCCCAAACTCGGGTCTTAACCAAATAAGTGTGTGTTCAAACACGTTATCAGTCTCTAACCTATGTCCTTAAAGCTTTTAATTTATTTATGATCCATTGTATTCTCGAAACGGCACTCGGTCTCTACCTAAACCTAGGGTCTTATTACTTCACTTGGCTAGTATATCCTTTAGTAAGATTGCCAAGTTTGACTTCATAAAACTTCTATGTAACAACCCCATCTCAAGTTTTGGACCTTTCCTGCGTAGGCATCAAACCTCAAGGATGTCTTTCCAAAGTAGAAGTCAAACTATCAAGAATGTCTACCCCATATAGACATCAGAGTCTCAAGGACGCCTACCAGTACTCGAGTCACACCTGTGACTGTGAACTCAAGCACGTGGGCACCACCTTAGTCTTTTCCTAAACTTTTAGCCACCTAACTCACACCTAACCATTTTTATACAACTATTTCTCCTGATACCATCCATTTCAAGTACTGTCATCTTGGACCTTTCAAAATAATAATGAAACCTTCTAGGACCTTTAGTCAACATAAAGGTCAACCCTCTAGTACATACTTCCGCAGATGAAGATCTAACCAAATCAACCCTTCAAGAACCTTTATCTTGAAAGAAGGTCAACTATCAGGAATCACTACCTCTACTCAGGTCACATCATTAACAATACCTAAATATGTTGGCATCATCGAGTGCCCTTCAAGATTAAATTAAAACTAATTTCCTGTGAAAAATCAAATCTTATCCACTTTGTGACACCTATCTTTTATCGGAGAAATCAAATCAAATGCAAAATTCATTTTTTTTAGTGAAAATCAAGTCTAGCCTAGTATATCATAATATTGGGCTCTAATACCATATTTGTAACACTCTGATTCTCAAACAGACCTCCCGTCGCGTACTATGAGTCGTCGCCCGTTCAGAACCGGAATGCTACTTAAAAATTTCTTTTCTCTCACAATCTTTTTCTTCAATTCAGTTTCCAGATAGTTAGTTGTAAAGGAATATCTTAAAGCCCATCTCACACAAGACAAAAGATCAAAATAACTTCCCACTATATTCACTAGATTTCTACAGTTATTCAAAACAAACTAAGAATAAAAAGTTATAAATTGTAAACTACGCAGCGAAATCACTTTAAAAATTTCTATTGAAACAATAATTATTAAACATATAATATTGTTCAAAGATATAATCAACTGAAATTCCAAATCAAAATAAATACTTGTAAAACAACGAAATTAATTTCAAATGAAAATTATACGTGCAATTCTATTACAATTAAATAAATAAAATACAACCTCTAAAGCCTCCTATCCTGGACGACCTCCCCCATGAGGTGTCCAACCAAAAGTGATCTTAAAAAATGTCCTCTGACGTAGATTGCTATGCACTACGTCCAAGTGATCCTGAAAATTAAAATGGGACTGAGCTCGATAGCCTAGTGGGTCATTCCTACACATTACACGCATTATACAGACCAAAATTCAAAGCATTACAAACACTTTCAAACATTAGGCGTTTCAGACATTCATTTGGTTTTGATTGAAGTCTGAGACTAGAAGAGGGCTGAGATGCCTCTCGGTATTCCCCATGATCTCATTTAATCGTAGAAGGTCTTGAGTACCATCTAAAATTAGTAATGTCTCAAATCATGATCTCACTGTCTAAGAGAGTGTACTTACTATAGCTCATACTATCTCCCAAAGACATCTAGCTGTCACAAGCAGCTCAAGGTTGGGAATACCTACAATCCGCCTTGTAGCTCGTCGATCTCAAGCGGTGGCATATAGGAGATGCCACTCGATTCGCTTCAGGCTCGTTGATCGCACTGGTACGTGGATTCTTAATAATCCTTCGTCTTATTTTAATTTTGCAAACAATTTCAATCATGTCAAACATCACACATATCGTGGAAAATAAATCAAATAATGCAAGCTATTTACATGAGTAAATAATGAAATCTAAATGCATATTTTCCTGTTAATGCATGCCATAAATGAATAATGCGTAAATTGAAATAAATCATCACACTATCATCCAAGCATGCCAAACAAGTTCAATCAATTTCATAACAAAATTCTAGTAACCTAGTATATTCAAGCAAATGCTTCAAATTTTAAATCCATATAATACGTAAGAGCAAGGAAATCACGCCCACCTGATTTCGCATATCTTCAAGGCTCCCTTGTTTTCCTTCGAGCTATTTGTAACAATTTGAAATTCAATAGTCAATAAAAAATTTTATGTTCCTAATTCAAATTTAATCTTATCTAAAATACTCTTAAGATTAAGTAATTTGTAAATTAATTATAAAGTTTAAACATCAACGTCAACTATTTCGAGGTGATTCCGAAATTCTAGAATTTTATATAATTAAAATAAAATAATTTCTATGTTCTTCAAATTTCTTAATTTGTCATTAAAAGCTTTAATAATTAATATTCCAAGCTTCTATGATTTATTCATTTCAAAATGAATTATTTAGTTTCGAACAAATAATTTAAAAACAATAAGACTTGAATTTAGGTTCCAAAAATTATTCACTTATGTTCATACATACTTCTAAGCTTATCTTTTAAAAAATAAATTATTCATTTTGAAATATCAAATCTAAATTACGAGTTTCTTAAATTCTACGTTTTAAGACTTTTTTTTTTATGATTAATAAATTTCTATTGAAATAAAAAGAATTCTAATATTTATTATTTACATCTTGCTTCTAAATAAAATTAGATTTCTAATATCCGAATCTCCACTATTTAAATAATTTTATTCATATCGTAAATAAATTAGTTACGAACAAAATAAGACTTCTACATGTTATAAGTTTAGTTTTAGGGCTTAAAATTTTATTCTTTTCTTATAAAAATTCTAAATTTCTAAGGGTTTACTTTTCAAGTTTTCAACCAATTCAAATAATTAGATGTTTATCTTCTAATGTTATTCATCATCTATTATATAAAAATTATTTCTAATTAAATTAAAAATTTAACAGTGGAAACCTTTTTAATTTAGGTTTCTAAAATATTGAACTTCTCGTTTTAATTTTCTAATCCTTTAAAATAAATTAGAAAGTTTTAATAATAATTTTCTAAAGTAATTTTAGTTCAAGATCACAAAATTTAAGTAATTAAAATAAAATGAATTAATTTTTTATTACCTTTCTTTGTCTTCTTCGCCCAAGCGACAACCCATGACGGCGTTCTTAGTTGCACGTTGCTCTTCATGCAGATCGCCTCAATAATGTTCATCATCTTCGTTCCATCATCACACGAATCCATACAACCCCAAATCACGATGTCCCTTTCACTCATCCAAAAATCCAACAACGTACACCATGCAACCAGTTTCATCCTCGTTGCCCCAAACCACATCGATAGCTGGATTTTATACAATGCACAAACCAACTTCTAAAATGCACCAATTTTTCATTTCTTCATTCAATTCCGTTCCAAATGCCATAGCAACCTTCTCTTCTTCATCTTCGTTCCCTGTTCTTCACTCCGAAACCCATAAACGCAGCAACAATCTGCGCCCCTCTACTTCTTCTTCGTTTCATCCAAACTAGCAGCAATTTCAGATCTGAAAATTACTTCTCTTTTGTGCACGGTTCACATCCAGCAACACCTCTTTCGTTCATTCTCCTCCTCTTTGCTCACGAACAACAATTTGCAGTGGCTGCTTCCTCTTCTGCGTCTTCTCCTTTCTTTCCTCTATTTTAACGTAGCTTCCAGGTTCTTCTTCTTTTCTTTGCGTTCCTGCCGTTCACCCAAAATAGAGTGCACAAATCTTTTTTTTTGGTTTTTTTTTTTTGTTATTTTTTAAACCTTAAAACATGTCTCTAATGCTCTAAATTAACTGGTTTTGATCAAACAATCATTTATACACTTGATAATTTTATTTCCTCTTATGATATTATTGTCTTTAAATCCTACACACACTTAGGCACTTGCAAAGACATTTTCAATTATTTAAATAGTCTTTCTTTACTCCAATACTCATTTATATCTTTAATAATTATGTTTTTGGATTTATTTTCATAATTATTTGGTATTTTAATTATTATTGTTGACGTGCACACGTGAGAGTAAATTTCATTCATTATATATATATATATATATATTTCCAATCTTGTCCTAACGTGTTCTTAAGCTTGAATTAATTTCATTTCTCAAATAAATCTTGAATTTTTATTCACTTATAATTCAATCAACCGACATTTCAATCAATCAATATTTTATTTTATTTCTCAAATCAATCTTTTATTTTAATTTACCAATATTTTCATCAACTAATATTTGATGTTTTATTTCCCAATCATTATCTATGCATATATTTAAATAAATATGGTCTTTAATTCATTTATTTATTGATAAATTGATTATATATATATTTTAATCACGAGGTGTACGCGTTCATAAAATTTTCGGGTGTTACATCTGTATATAGGGTGTATCTTACTCCCTATTTCAGAGTGATCAATACCGATGCTGTGGTCAATCTTTTCTTCAATTCCTGGAATGATTGCTCACGCTGATCATTCCATACAAATTTCTCCCCTTTGCTGGTCAACTTAGTCAGTAGACTTGCCATTTTTCGAGAAGTCCTTTATAAACTTGTGGTAGTATCCAGCCAACCCTAGAAAACTCCTAATTTCTGTAATTATAGTGGGTTGCTTCCAATTAGCTACCGCCTATACCTTTTCTGTATCCACTAATACACCTTCTGTTAAGACTATGTGGCCAATGAACTTCACTTTCTACATCCAAAACACACACTTACTGAACTTGGCATACAATTGATTCTTCCTGAGTGTTTCCAATGCCATGTGCAAGTGTTTCTCATGCTCAGTGTCTGACCAAGAGTAGATTAGAATGTCATCAACAAAAACTATGACAAATTGATCTAGATATTGGTTGAGGACTCTATTCATCAGATCCATGAAGGCTACTAGAGCATTTGATAATCCAAATGGCATGACTGTGTGTTCATAATGACCATGTCATGTTTTAAAAGTTGTCTTCGGTATGTCCAACTCCCAAATTCTAAGCTTGTGGTACCCGGATCTCAAATGTATTTTCGAAAACCATGAGGCTCCCCTCAACTAGTCAAAGAGATTATCTATTTGAAGCAATGGGTACTTGTTCTTTATTTTTACATGATTCAATTTCTAGTAGTTGACACACAATCTTATGGATCCATCCTTCTTCTTTACAAATAGAATTGGAACTCCCCATGGTAACTCACTTTGTCTAATAAAACCCTTTGCCAGAAGCTCATCCAATTGTGTCTTCAACTTAACTAACTCTACCGGTGCCATTCTATAAGGTGGAATGGCTATGGGGTTTGTACTAGGATACAGTTCAATCTTAAATTCTATCTGCCTATGAGAAGTCCAGGCAATTCGTCTGGAAATACTACCATGTATTCCCTTACCACTGGGATCTACTGTATGTCCTTGGGTTTTTCTATAACTTCTTCCACCAACTTCTTGAAGTCCTCTTTCTGTTTAATTGAAAACAAGAAGGCTAGCATAGGACTTCTTGGAAAATGATTCATATTTCCATCTATTTTCAAGGCCTCCCCAGTAGGCAATCTAATTGTGACTCTTCGCCTCTGATAGTCTATCTATGCATGATATTAGGTCAACCAATCCATTCCCAATATCACTTCGTACCCACCGAAGTTGAGTACACAAAGATCCACTACAATTCTTCTGTCTCCAAAGGTAATCTCACACTGACAATATTTTGTTATACTCACCGTATTTCCAATGGGAGTAGCTACCTCTAATGATACTGCCAATGGACTAGTCACTAATTGTAATCTATTCACAATTTCTTCAGAGACAAAAGACCTAGTAGCACCTGAATCGAATAATACTCGTACTGCAACACCAAACAATAAGAATGTATCTTCTAATGCTGAGGCAAGATCCGTGTTACTTTCTGTGGCATATATACCTACTTGTCTCTATTGATGAGGTTTCTATTGGGATTGGCTAGATTGAGATTGAGTTTGATCGCTACTAAGGTGTTGCTCTCTCTACTTTCATTGGACAATCTCTAGCCAGATGTCCTTCTTGATTGCAAAAGAAACACAATCCCTATCTTCTGGCATGTTCCAATTGTTCCCTTCGGGAGTTATCTACTCTACTATGCTGACTCTGGGATTGTTTCTGTGCCTGAGATCTTCTTCGATCTCCCTATCTGGCTGATCTTTTCTATGAGGGCCCCGCTGTCTGTTCAGACCTAATTCTGTTCTTGCTTTTCCATTCCTGCTCAATCTCCAGATCCCTCTCACCGATCTGTGCCCTTTCTATTATTTTTCTTAGTATAGCCAACTTCATCGGTGCTACTATCTTTCTTATCTCTGTCCTTAGTCCTTCTGTGAATCTCTCAGTCTTTGCCTATTCATCCTTTACCAAATCTGGTGCAAACCTTGACAATTCTGTAAATTTCTATTCAAATTTTGTGACTGTCATTGTCCTCTATGTTAGGTGAATGAACTTGGACTACATTTGCATTTCCTTTATTGTTGAAAAGAAAGCATCATAAAAGAGTTTCTTAAATTCTTCCTATGTCATTGTTGATTCATCAATAGAGGGATCATTTACGATCATTTCCCACCAATGGTAGGCTAGCCCTACCAACTGATGTACATCAAGAGCTACCCTTCTAGGTCCTGTTGCCCCCATGACATTTAAGTGTTTATTCATCTCAGTGAACCACTTATCTACTGCAATAGGGTCTGTCATATCCTCCAATGTACTGGGTTTCAACTTTTGGAATTCTATTAGCAGTTCTTTCTACGCTTTATCGTACCCGGCAGACTTGTTTTGTGGTATCACCTCCTAGGATCTAACCTCATGATGAATATGGGATGGAGGTGTAACCTGTGGTTCTGACTATGGCTGTGCTAATAGCTGCATTGATGTAGGTGGTTGTGGTAACACTGATTGTTGTAGTACTCTCAAAACTTGTTCCACCATCCTCTGCACCAACACAGGAATCACCTCTGTCTCTACTGATGCTGCCATCATCGATTTTGGTACATCCTCCTCCCTCTGCTCTGGCTCATATGTATTCTCCCCTCGAGCCATACCTTGGCTCGATCGTCCCCTTGGCATTATCTACAAGTCAAAACCTAATTCAGTATCCAATAGTTTAATTTGATTGAAGCAAAACATTTAAGAATTGCAAATCACAATTTGGATTTTGAACTTGTAGTAATAGCCATTCATTTGACCCACCTATGTGTTTTTGTTTGTTTTTGTGCCATTGTGACTCTAGGTGGATAGTTTCTAGGTTCTCGATGTGTTTCAATGGCCTAGGAGTTTATGCTTCTAAGTTAGTAGCTTTTCATTTGTTTTTGGGTACAGGAATTTGTGTAAATACTCAAAATAATTTATTACATATATTACAATCAAGCATCCAACATCGAAACAAAAAATGCACGCTAGCATAATAAAATCTCAAGCTTCTATCTGTGTTTCCAGGTTCATGTGCCCCAACCCACACTGACCCTTCCACACA
>JAJIYU010005836.1:0-21604 GCA_030144865.1 Tinospora cordifolia | reverse complement strand
GTCATTTTTATATTTATTTAATATTTTTAAAAATTTATTTTCACTATTTATGCGTTGAAAAACTCAAATATTAAAAATAACCAATGTGATTTATTTTATTTATTTAATAAATATTTAAATCATGTTTTCGAACATTTTTATATTTATTTAATATTTTTAAAAATTTATTTTCGACGTATACGCATTATAAAAATTTGGTTTATTACATGTTGCCCCCAATACATCTAGATGTTCATCAAGTTTTTGGTACCAGTGATCAACTATCATGCAATTAGACTTGCCATCAAACTGAGATGGGTGAAGCTTTTGTAACTCCATCAACATGGCTCTTTGTTCCTCGTCTTCATGGTCATCAAATGCCCTTTGATGAACTAGAGCCTCAAGTAAGGAGTTGCTCCTGAGGATTAAACTGTATCTGCGGTTGTAGCTGCATTTGGGGCTGCTCCATCAGCATGGCTCTTTGTTCCTTGTCTTCATTATCATTAAGTGCCTTCTGATGAACTAGGGCCTCAGGTAAGGGACTTGCTCCTGAAACCGTATATGCGGTTGTGCCCTCATACTATGGCTAGTCACTCTCCTAGTGATCTCAACCATCAGCTCAAGAGCCAAAACGATTTTGATTTGAGCCTCAATAGCATTACTTTGTGTCCCCTGTCCCTGTTGTTTGGTTACGTCAACTGCGACAGCTCTTGTGACATTTCTCCTAGGTCTAGCCATTATATATATATATACAACTAAAGTATTTATTTTCATTGTACTAACATGACTTTATGTTCATGTTTCTAAGTTTTCATTCGTTTAGTGGCCTATTGATTTATGCTTCTAAGTCCACAATGAGGTTATTCTGAAACCTATGATATTTTCTAGTTATACAATTTGGGTTCAATAAGTAAGATTTACATGATATACATATTTCAAAGACTCATATAAACATAACATGCATCAAAACAATCACACATATAATCATACAATGTCACGCTAGCATAGAAAAATTTTCTAGCTTCCATCTATGCCTCCGAGTTTAAATGTCTCATATCACCCTTGCCCGGCTACATGTTCTTTTACTTAGAAACCTTACTACACTCATACAATTTTGCGAATGTCTCGATGATTAAGGCCTCCCAAGCCCCGCTATACTCAACCGTCCCATACCATCTAACCATAGGGAAACAAGCTCTTCCAAAGTCACTGGTCATTCACCACATAAGGCCCATCAATCTTCGAGTACAAGATTCCTACATACCTCAAATTCGTACGTGTTCCATACCACACAGAAACCAAAGATATAGGATCTTCCTGATCTCATGTCCTGATCAATCAAGTATTCCATTATCACATGTTTTTGTCTCTAACCTATGCCCTAAAAGCTTTTATTCATGATCCACTATGCCACCTTAACAACACCCTAAACTATATCTAAGATCATTTTCCCTAGACCTAGTGTCTCAGTTACTTAGCTCAAAGGTTCTTCCATCACAACCATTTCTGATACCATCTTTTCTTAGATATAATATCCATTATTCGAAAGTTTAGCCTAGGGACACTTCCGAGTAAGCATCAGACCCTCAAGGACATCTCTCAAAGAAGACATCAAACTATCAAGGACACCCCCAAAGGTAAGCATCAGACCCTCAAGCACATCTCTCAAAGAAGACATCAACCTATCTGGGATACCCCCAAAGATAAGCATCATAGCTACAAGTAAACTTGGGAGAACATCTTATATGTTAATCATTCTCAGGAGTGGTGCTATATGAGTCCATGCCTAAGGTCTTCTCTTATACCTAAGTATTTAGCATCCTTGCTGCACAGTTCCTCTATCGGACTGGCAGTCCTTTGTTTACACATTAGACTCTAGCCTTGTATATCTAATACCTAGGCTCTGATACTTTCTACACATTCTCTAGGCTTAAAGATCTCTCTGTTAGACCTACGTTCTAAGCCAAATCTATCTAAATCTAGACACTCAGCTAGTGTTCTACTAACTACACTCTGATACCACCTTTGTAACACTCAAGTTCCTAAATCTTTTACAATTAATATGTTTATCTCACAGTTAAAGATGTATATGCAATCATTCTTGCTTTTGTCACATTTCACTATTCATGAACTAAGATGTTACTTATTTTCTTACATCATCTGATCTCTTGGTTTGGACCAGGTCATATCCCATTATTCAATGGAGTGTAAAAATAACTAACTCACAACATGAATAACAAACACCTTGGGATGAAATAATATCTGAAAAGAATACTTGAATTGATCATCAAAATAAAACTAAACAATGGCCCCATGGCCGAGCTCAAATAAAATAAATAATATTTGGCCCAATGGTTGTACTCTAACTGATAAATAAATAAAATAAATAGTGGGTCCCATGCCCTAAAACTAAAAAATAGATATTAACATTTTATTCCTACTATGTCCTCAAATGTGAGGCGCATCAGTAGTACTGGTTTGCTCCATGATACTTGATAGCACAAGTATCTTTAATGGTCACCTGAAAAAGAGTGAGGTGGGTGAGCTCAAGAGCCTAGTAGATCATGCATAATATATCTCAAGCATTATTAAAGTCAAAAATACCAAACATACAGACACTTGTCAAACATTAGGCGATTCGAATAGTTCAATTATTTAGGGCTAACGTTAAGACCAAAAGGGCTTTCCTCGGTATCCCCCTATTTTGGTCCAGAATATTAGAAATAACGCCCAAAAGCCGGTTACCTATTCGGGACCCTAACTTAGGAATGAGGTCTCAACTCGACACTTAGTCCTATTTTACTACTATCACCAACCATGACAATAACATCAATACCTACCACAGGTTAGGGATACCCATGGTGATACTAGACGACTACCCCAGTGTCATCATCACCGCCCTGGTACGTTGTTCGAACTCTTAATCATCTTTGTTAGGTGACCACTAACATGCTCAATACTATCATCATTCAAGAATATGTACATATATAAAGTTTTGAAAGATTTTTAATCATGCATAAGGTCACACAATCATGCTATTCATAATACATGAGGCATATGTTTGCAACAGTACATATCATACATAATCACACAACATGCAATAGTACTTGAAAATTAAAATAATAAGTAAACAATCATCCAAACATTTGTTAATCAGGTTCCTAGCATGCTTCTAAACACATAGTATGAGAAACAATTAATCATGCTCTATATTTGAAAATTAAAATAATAAGTAAGAGTAGGGTAATCATTTCTACCTTGTTGGTTGATTCCCTTAAGTTCTTGTCTTGTTGTGGCAACCGTCTTGAGTTCTCAACCTAAGATATTCTTAGAATTTTTATCATCAACTCATAATTCTAATATACCCCAAATTTATATAACTATATATCTAATTACATGTATATATCTATAATTAATATTGTTTTAGATAATTATACTCTGTATTGTGTATAATGTTGTAGTTGTTATTTATTATTTAATATCAGTAATATGATGCACATATATACAAATAAAATATAGGCATACACATATGCATCTGTGTGTGTGTGTGTATATATATATATATATATATATATATATATATAACTAAATAAAGATTTATAACTGAATGTATAAAATAAATAATAAAAATTATTTTACCATTGAACATATAAAATAAGGATTTATGTTGCTATGTATAACAGAATATATAATAATAGAACAATAATAATATTAATACTCCGTCTATAATAGCAATTATATTGCCTAAATCGCTACATGTATATAAGTGAATTGAATGTATATATTTATATATATGAAGCTTACTGAATCCATTATAAATACATATTATTCTCATATGCAACAAAATCTTTTAAACATTACATATATCATTCTCTGTAATTCTAACATATATATATATATATATATAAATTATGTAAAATCTGTTAATCTACAAATATTATATATATATTCTCATCCATATATAAAACTATTGATATTATATAGAATCTGTTAGCAGATTTTATATATTATATAAAATCTGTTAATTCATAAATCTGTTATATAAATCCATTCTATATATATATATATATATATATATATATATGTATATATCTGTTATGTAAAGAATCAATCTGTTATATAAATCGGTTATATATATTATATATTATAACATCAGTTTGTTATTAACCAGTATTATGTATATTATACATCGGTTTCTATATATCTATCATTATATAAGATCCGTAATGAATCATTATTATGATATATATTAAATAACTCAATGAGTTGTTTTATATTATTATATATACATAATAAATTTTTTTGTTCAATGAATTGGTATATAAATATAATACAACTGAGTTGTATATATCTATTACCACTAATTATGTATTTTTCCCAACCCATTCCTAAAGAATGTAAAGAAAAAGAAAATAAATTATACCATTGATCGTCAATCCACTCTTTTAATGCGTTTTGAGAACACCGTTAATGGTTTTTAAATGCTCCTTTGTTCTTTTTTGGCGACTTTAGGATTGTAAAAAACTTTAGAATTCTTTTAGAATAAAAGAAACTATGATTTATATAGGGAATTCTATGTAGTCTCCTAGTTGTATTAAAATGCCTAGTTGTGATATCTCGAAAATTTGATTAAATGAAATATTAATCCTTGGAAATTTTATGAAATTTTTAGAATACAAGATTATGTAGCCAAGATGAGAAATGAAATTAACTAAAGGGAATTTGCGAAAATTTTGGTGTAACAATTAATACATACATACATATATACATACATACATACTTACATACATACATACATATATATATAAAATTCGCACCGCGTTATTGTCGTAGTGAAATCGCTACTGCGATAACGTAGTGATTTTTTCAATATATATATATATATATATCCAAACTGTTACCACAGTCCCCTACCGTGGTAACACGACGAAAAATTTGAAAAAAAAAAAGAAAAAAAAGGTTTTGTGTGCAATGGAGCCTTGGAAACCAAAATTTCTAAATCCTTGTAAGCCATATTGAAGAAAAAGCAAGTTTCTTCTGCTGGGAACAACCTAAACTTGCCAAATCTCACCCATTTGAACTCTTTATAAACCCTGCATGGGCTCCCATTATTTTCACCCCAACAAGAACTGAACAAGTTCCTTCTTACTCTCTCTACCTCCCTCTTGACATCTCTCTTTTTCTTTAGCTATTCTAAACAACAATTGGCGTAATAGCAACGAAGTGCTGTACAAATTTTTGTGCTAGCAATTGGAGAGATGTGAAGGTGTAATACCCTATAAAATTTATACTAAATGAAATGATAAATGAAGACTAATTTATTTCTAAAATTCATTAGCAAGTCTAAATGAGCTCAAAAACCTCTCAAGGGAGTAGAATTTAAGAAAAAGGAGCAAAATTTAAGAAAAAGGAACGAAATGAAATGAAATAAAGTGAACACCTTAAATGGTTTAGGCATCTAAAATTCATTTCATTTGCACAATTAAGGGTTCATTTACTTATATGCTTCAAGGGAATCTAAATTAGGAAAAAATGGGACCTAGCCAATTAAAAATTATGAATTTTTATTAAATTCATGTAAATTCAAAAGTGCTAAAATCCTAGCCAAATGAGATAATATAAATTTATTTTAACTTCATGTGGACCCATAAATGTATGAGCACCCCAAAGCATGTGCAAGTCACATGGGTGATCATGTTAGCATGAAATGATCAGGTGTGCCGCCTTATGTGATCATATACACCATTTTCTATACACTAAAAACATCCCAAATAATTCAAATTAGAAGTGTAACACCCAACTCCCGATTTCTCTCTTTCCATGAGATGAGTCGTCGGGGCTACGCGCAAAAACGACGCGCACCCATTCAAATGGAGACGCTAGGCTCGAGTCGTTGCCAAGAATTGGAGGACACGTGGAACTTTCTCATTATGTCTGTCTCATGTTTCAAAACTTTTCTTTCAAATAAGTTATAGAATCAATTTAAAAATACAAAGTATTCTTTCAAATACAAGTTTTTGTTAGCAAAATGAGATCCACTAAGAAAATGTATATAGTAGTTCGAAATCCTTACAAATTTAGTATGAAAATACAGTTCCGAAAGAAATAAAATAAGGCCTATGGCCAAGTTTGATGCATACCAAAATTTATAAGAAAGATAGTTTAAAAGTTGGAGGGCACATGCCCAGTTCAAATTATTTACAACAAAATGATAAAACATTAAACCAAAAACAAAAATGTGTCAACCTCCCAGTGAGGTCTCAACCAAAATGATGGCCTTGCATGGCTGGCCTACTCCTGTAGTGTCAACGATCACCTGTAATAAAATAATGGGATGGACTTAAGAGCCTATTGGATCATCCCTACACATTACTAGCATTATACAAACCAGAACACACAACATGCAAACACTTTCATTACATGAAGGCGTTTCAAACACTATGTTGGTTATTTTGTCATATGCAAGATCGAAAGAACCCTACTCTCGGTGTCTCCGTCTGGTCCGAGAGCGAATCCGGGGTAATGCCCAAGGGTCGGTTACCTTTCAAGGCCACAATCTAAGGAGAGAAGTCAGCAATGACTCCATCTGAAGACTCAATTAGTTATCGAAGTCAACTCGGGTAGGGACACCGATGTAGAGTTATTAAATCTTAATTTAATCTTTTTTAGTTGCACATTCCATTCCAATTCATACATAGTCATCATATTTAACATTCAAAGTAAACTAATAAGATATGTTTGACGATTCATGGAGATTAATGCATGAAATCACTATCTATTCATGTTATAATACAAATAACCAAGCATCATGGACACACATCAAGTCATTCCAATCAAGATCAATCAATCAGAATTGCCCTAGCATGCTTCTAGGTAAACATACAACATGTTTTGCATTCAAAGTTTCAATAAGGCTAGGAGTACGGTAATCACACCCATCTTGTGTCTCCTTCCCTTGTTCTTTTACTCATCACTGCACACGTCTAGATCTTTTATCTATAAGATTTTAATAATAAGATAATGTAAGTTTAAAGCATTCAAAACATGATCGAAATCCTAGATTTATATTCTTTACATCGATATTCCATGGTGTACACAAAATTGGAGAAAGGACGAGGTACACAACAAATTACCGTGGTAATGTTTCACATTACCGTGGTCGTCAGAATCGGCGACATGTGTTTAACACCTCAATACAAACACATTAGGCTTTAAACACACATCAAATTAAAGGAAATCTTTGTACCTTGGAGATCTACGCTTTTCTTCTTTGCTTCTCGCCAAAACAAAGTCTTGCAACCCTCAAATCACGTGTGCTTCAAAGAGAAATGTGTGTACACTTAAGAAATGATTTATAATGCTAAGAAAATAATATCTCAAGTAGGTTTTCGTGATTTACCTTAGCATAAACAGTTTCAAAACGTGCCTTAAGTTGGATCCACCCTTTTTGATGTTGCTCTTGGTGAATCTAAGCTTGAGGATGGGTAGATAAAGGTTTGAATGAGCTCAAGTCACCCTTAGAACTTAAAAGAAATGCTAAGAAATGAGATTGGAAGGCTTGGTTAGGGTTTAGGAGAGAAAACCCAAGTTGTGGTGCTCAAAACTCAGATCTAGGGTTTTCTACGAAGATTGGGTTTTTATAGAAAACCATGAATTTTCGCGGTCACTCGAGAATTACTGCGACTATGGTAACGAGGATGATGCACTTGTTTGTTTCTGGGTTTCTTCTACGATTACCGCAGTCAGTGACTGCGATAACCAGGACGATACATTTCTTTTTGTTTTCTGGGTTTGTCCAAAATTATCACGATTATCACTTTCGTTTACTGCGATAACCAGTGGAATTTTGGCATTTTACGTCTTTTCTTTGCCATTTCTCGTGCTTTCTGAATATATATCATTTTTATATTTATTTTAAGTTTATTTGGACTTATTCTACATGATTTTTAAGTATTTTATTATTTTCTTATTTATTTAATTAATTATTTTATTTTAACTTCTTCACCAGTGAAGTGGAGGTCTTATAGAAATTTGGGGTATTACAAGAAGTTTCTAATTCAAGAATAGAAGTTGTTGAAAAATGTTTTTAAACACCCAAGGAACAACATTAGAAGTTTCTAATCCAAGAATAGAAGTTGCCGAAAAATGTTTCTAAATACCTAAGGAACAAGATTAGAAGTTTATAATTCAAGAATAGAAGTTGCTGAAAAATGTTTTCTAAATACCTTAGGAACAAGATTAGAAGTTTTTAATTCAAAATAGAAGGTTGTCAAATCTTGTTGATTTGGTGTGCATAAGAAAAGGAATCAATTACCAAAACATATTGGAAAGTTGTCTTGCTCACAATATCACACCTAGATTAACTTCCAAACAAAGAATAATAAGTATTCTAAATCTTTTATGTGTTCACACATTAATAGGAAATAAAAAAAAAACTTATATCTTGTGTTCACACTAGGAATTGGAAACCAAATCAACCTACATTCCAATCTGTGTGCACACTCAATCTATGCATTCCAAAACATCCCCATGGAGGAATAGAAAGATTTCCTAGTGTAAGCATGCCCAAACCGTCCTTTAGTACTCATAAAACTCTATATAAACCCCCCTAATGTTCTCATTCTTCCTTGACCAAAGCAAGAGCATACTAGTCTCTCTTGACTTTCTCTAGCCTTCTTCCTTGGCAACCTCCTTAGTTATTGAGTGATCTTAAACTATTCTTGACTGCTCTGGTGTTTAATTGAGTGTTCTTGAGTTGTCTTTTAGTGGTAGACACGTTGAAGAGGGGAAACTCTACCAGAATTTCAATGGTCTTTGAATTAAGGTGGAAGTGACTTCTCAAACCTCTATTTTACTTGTTTAGTTCAATACCATGTTCATATATGCTTGATTTCAGGTTAGTATGCATATTTAGGTTTGAAGAACATGATTTAAATTTCAAATTTGTGTGTTTGTCATGTTAGTTGATCATGAAACCATGCCATGCTTAAATTATGCATGTTTAGGTTTATTTTAAAATATGATGCATACTATGTGTTTGTTTTCATGCTTTGAATGTTTATGTGTTAAACAATCTCAAATTATTTTATTTATGATTCATGAGTATGAGATTTAATGAAAGATGTTGAAATTAAGCACCACGTACTGTCATTATGAACATGAGGGTCACTGTGGTTGTTTTTTACACGTGATTAGTTTACATGGGTGATGTCCCAAAATATTTGGAATATGGGTTAAACCCTAAGTCCAATAAAACTTGGTACAAGAAATGCCTTTTCACTTAAATGAGGTATTTTGATAAAGAACATCAAGGGCTTTGAACCCTTTTAGTCAAATTTACAATTGTAAACGAAATATTGTTTAAAACACCTAATGATTTACAAGTACTTGAATTTGAATTTGTTGTTCATCTAAATTAGTAATTTCGTTGTTTGAAAAAAAAATTTACTTGGCTATGTGCTCACCCTTCCTCTCTTTTATTTTTCAGGGATTTGAATCACATTAGAACTTTGATATTAGATAGGTTTTAATTTTAGAAAATTTATATATTTGAATGTAAGGGCATATAGCCCAAATTTTGAATATTTATAATGTAAGACTTCCACTTATTTAATTTCTTTTATCATTTTGAGTTTTGTACTCTCTTTTATTAAATCAACAAAGAGTTTGAAAGTTTTCTTTTATCTCTTGTATAATTGCCTCATTGAATTTGTGTATCAATTTTGCGTTAAGTATTCTTGAATTTCAATGATGCATGGGATAAAAGGAATAAGAAGTTAAGTTGTGTACTTGTAAAGTAATACCAGCCTAACCCGCCTTGTGGTTAAGTCCAATTGAAAGTCTCGGGGGTCAGGGTGTTACAGAAGGGAATTCAACTTAAGGTTCAAAAAGGAGTTCACTATTTAAGGTGGAGATGATTTTCAACTTTTGCTTTGTTATTTTCATTTAAATAATGCTCGCACGTATTTGATGCCTTGAATATGCATGATTAATTACTATACATGTCATGTAGAGCATGCATGCTTAGGCTTACATTAATACACCTATATGTTATGTGATGATATGATCCATTTTATGTTGTTAGCATGCCCACATGTTTAATTTTTGTTTAAGTTCAATTTATTTACACGAATGTTATGTTTTTTTATACTTAATTAAAGATTAATTGAAATTCCAACCAAGTATTGGCATGAAGAAAGACTTCTTCGTGTGTGTTCCAACCATCTAGACCTTTGACTTAGAACTAGGTGTCACGATTAACTCCAGAATGAATTGGGTTTTTAGGAGTGATACAACTTCACAGTGAAAGGTTTGAGTTTCAGGAATGATCTTTCTCCCTAGAGCTGGAACATAGAGGTTAACCCCTTTTGGTCTTAATTACAACAAAAAATAATGAACTGTTTGAATCACATAATATTTGAAAATGCTTGACATATTTGTCTTATTTGTTGAAATAATGATGTAAATATTTAGAATGATCCTCTAACCTTTAAGCTTATCCCTTCTTTCTAATCTTTCAGGAAATTGATATATCAAGACTTTATGGAAGACTCTTAGATTTTTTTTTTTTTTTGAGATTTTATTAATTTGTAGGAAAAGTTGGGTCAATTCATTCTATTCAAGTTTTGAAGTTATTTTTCACTATAATAGTCACAAAGGCTATGTACCTTTGAATTTTGGAAATGATAAATGATATGAAGTTATTTTATTTAAATGTTTCTAAATGTTTATTTTTATGAATTATTGCATGAGTTACTAATTATTCAAAAAGTCTTAAGGATTTGGGAAGAGAAAAAGGAAAAAAGATAACGTAACATGGGGCCCGCTTCCCAGACAGACCAAAAATAGAAAGAAATTATCATTTGATGACATGGGCCTGAGGCACGGGAGGTGGGGTGTTACAAAGGTGGTATGAGAGCCTAGGCAGTAGTTGTTGGGCTATAATGAGATGGTTACTATAATACCAAAGATGGTATCAGAGCTCAATTATTAGATATACTAGGCAAGAATTAAAAAGAGTTGACTAATCAGGTACGATTTTTACTTGATTCAATTTAAAATACCCTACCTCCTATTTTGGAAATTAAAAACTATTTTAGAAAGTTATTTTTTCAAAAAAATAATATATGTTTTCAAATGTTTTGTTTGAATACAAAGATTACAAGTTAAGTTGATAGCAGGTAAGTTTTGTTCTGATTAAAGCTAAATATGAAAAGAGAATTGGTTTATCCCATCTGAGAAAGCGTGGTTATTTAAGCTGACTTTAGTCTAGCCACCCGATCTGAAGTTGTCCTACCAGCTCATACAAGTGATCAAAGTTAAAGAACACACATATTTTTCTATGAAAAAACTAGTAGGTGGTATATAGGGGCAAAGAACTTACTAGAGCATGAAACGTAGTACTAGGAATGATACTAGAACTAGATGAGGGTTGAACCTTTTAACTAGGAATTGAGACCCTAAGTCGGGGAAAAAGACCATAGGTAGGGACTTAGCTGTTGCCAAGAAAGGCATAGTGGATCATAAATAAAAAATTTAGGACATAGGTTAGAGAATGAAAATGTGTGAAAATAGAACACTTAATTGGTCAGGACACAAGATTGGGAGAATCTTGTATCTTTGGTTTCTATGTGGTATGGGATACATAGGAATTTGAGGGTATGGAGGAGTCCTAGACTCAAAGAATGACGGGTCATGTTTGGTGAATGATCAGTAACTTTGGGAGATTCCCTATGCTTGGCTGGCATGGGATGGTCAAGTATAGTGAGGCTTGAGAAACCCTAGTTGAAGAGACATTTGCAAAATTAGTTGGGTGTAGTGAAATCTCTAAGTAAAAGTTTGTGTCAAACGACAAGGGTGGTATGGGACACTTGAACTCAGAGGCACAAATGGAAACTTGGAATTTCACTATGCTAGCATGAACTTACATGACTAAATGTTTGAATGATTGATTGAATGCATGCTATACTTATTAAAATTCATATATCACATGTCTTGATTTATGAGACCAAATATTATACCCAATAATATTAGAGGGCCTTAAAACCCTCAAACAAAACTTAGAGGAATAAAGTAATAGGCCACTGCACAAATCAATAACCTAGGGACATGAATCTAGAGTCATGATAGTACGAACGAAATAAAAGTATGAAGAAACAAATATTGGAAAGATCTTCGACTTGTAAATAATGGCCAAATCCAAGAGATATGCTACTGGAGCTACCACGTCTGTTGAGACTGAACTGCAAGGACAAAAGGCACAGACTAGTATGGTTGAGACTCAAATTGAGAATATGACGATGGAAGTCACGAGGAGGGTCATAAAATAGATTTTGAGGGCATTACCTCAGATGATACCACAGGTGGTGCCACAGCCACAGGTACAGGAACTAATTCCAATATAGCAGTCAATGTCAGTACCAGCTCATTGAAGGGCATAAAAAAACAGGGAAGACAAATAATAGAGAGACGTGTTGATGAACTTGCAGAAACTCCACCCATCTCAATTTGATGGCACTTTTGACTACATGACGGCAGACCATTGGTACCAAGAGTTGGATGAACACCTGGATGTATTAGCAGCAACAAGTCCACGTAGAGTGTCGCTGACTACCCATCAGTTCAAGGGACTAGCTAGGAGTTGGTGGAGAATGCTAAAGGCGAATCCAAATACTAACGTCAGAGAGATGAACTGGGAGGAGTTCAAGGAAGTGTTTTATGAGAAGTTCTTCCTAGAATCTACGCTGAGAAAGATGCGAGTAAATTTTGTTAGGTTGAATAAGATAAACATGACGATAACTGAATATGAGATCAGATTTACTAAACTGGCCAAATTTTTACCTGAGCTGATTAGGGAGGAGAAAATGAAGGCCAATTGATCTGTAGAAGGTCTCAAGATCGAGATCTGAAAAGTGATAATGCCACTGGGCCTGAAAACGTACAAAGACATCATGGAAAGGCATTGGTATTGGAGCAAGAACTTAATCTTGAACAGAAATTGAGGAATAGAAACAAGATGCTAAGTAATGACAAAGATTACCAAGGAAACTAGAAGAAAAAGAATACTAGTTAGAATGGTAGTAGCAAAACGCCTCAGACTCAGAACCAATGCAAATAAGGTATAGAGGAGTAGTTCAAGCATGCCAAATGTCAAGGACTATGCTTCTACTGTAACCAGTCAGGACATAGCAAAATTTTGTCCTTCCAAAGCCCAAACTCAACAACAACAATAGAACAATCAAGGAAGAGGACATAATGGATGTCTTCAACAACAAAAAACCATCATAACAACAACCAGGGACAAAACCAGAACTAAGTCCGTGGGCAAAACTAGGCCAGGGTGTTCGCGGTTGCCAATGTTCAAGAGGATTAAGTCCATGCAGTAGAAAGTACATTTTAGTTGTTTAATGTTGCTCTAAAACTGTTGTTTGATTTGGGTACTACAAAATCCTTTATTTCTAAAAAATTGGCAAATAGGTTGCAATTAGTAACAAAAATATTACCTGCAACCTTGAATGTATCCACACCAATAGGAACTATTGTCACTTCAAAAAGAATATGTAGTTTTGACCTTAGTTTCATAGATAAATTGATCTTAGTCGACCTCTGTATACTTCCATTTTATGGATATGATGTGATCTTACTGATGGATTGGTTAAATCAGTATCAAGGACAAATAGATTATGCTAGGGGGTGAATAATCATAACACTACCTTTGGGGGAAACTTATAGAATCAACACTGATATGCAGAGATTACCTAAAAGCCCGATGATAGCCATGTTGAACTGCTTAAGGCAGAAAAATGAGTTTGAGAAACTCTTTGAGGAGGACCTTGTAGAGTAAAGAGGAATCCAAAACTTAGAAGTGGTTAGGGAGTCTGAAGATGTGTTCCCCGATGACTTACCTGGACTACCACCTACTAGAGAAGTAGAGTTCAAGATTGAACTTCACCTTGGAACCAATCCCATAGCCATACCTTGTAACACCTAAGTTTTTGGTCCTTCATTTCTTTCATGTCTGTCACACATGGAGAGACGCGCCATTAAATGTCACCACACATGTCATCTACCGAAAATTGGTACGTTACTTTTCTCACATTTAATGTTCATTAAATATCTTCTCAACATACCAAATCTCATACAAAGAATTCAACAATCTCTTGAACATGCCAAGAACATATCCCATACAAATAAAAAATCAAACTCTTGGATCAACCAAGATTTATCTCATAGAAAAAAATTATTCTAACAAAGGAGGTAACAATTTTATATAACCAAACTTAATGAAAATCAGAGTGGAAATCTCAAGTATTTATCCAAAACTTGGCTCAATTAGCCATACTTTAACCTAAACTAAAAGGTTCAACAAATAAAACCATCTAATAGGCCACGTCCTCGATCAATTTTCAATACTCAAATAGACATCAGAAAATGATCTCAACCATGATATTTATTACTATCTATGTTCTTAAAACAACACTTGCTAGATGAGTTTCTTCAGTGATCACCCGAAAGAAAAATGTGGGGAGAGCTCAAGAGCTTAGTGGATCATACATAGTACATTAATAACATTATTTAAATCAAACACATAACATAGAACCACTTATCAAACATTAGGTATTTCAAATATTCAGTTGTTAATTAGACTAAAGGGTCTAACTTTGGTGTTCTCTCATCATTATCATGTCGAAGAAGACGAGGAAAATGCAATACATACCATATTCCAATGGGATAAGAACACGCTCATTACCCAATCTAGGAACTAGGGTCGCACCCATCGCTCCATCACCAAAGAACTAGGGTCACACCCATAGTTCTATCATTGGGAACTAGGGACAAACCTATCATTCTTATTGCGAGAACACCCATAATGATCCCCGATGGACCATTGCGATAGTACGTGGTTCAAATCTTGATTTATCTTTGCTTGAACATCAATGAACACCTCATAACAAGCATCGTTATCATTTCATCATGTATAACACATCATTGTACAATAATGTAATCATGTTGATCATCTCATGGAAACATAAATAACACAACAATCATATCATGTTATAAAGGCTAGTAAACACCAATCATAGACATATAATTCATGTTATTTTAGCATTCATGCATTCATGTCATTCACAAATCATATAAACAACATCCTAGCATGTTTTTAGGCCTTCAAGCAATGTAAACACACCACAAGTTCAACATCAAAATTCAAATAATATTATGGAGCAAGGTAATGGCTTCCACCTGTTGCTATGCTCCACTTGTTCTAATCCTTATTGCGGTGATTTGAATCCTCAACCTATAATGGTTTGATATCATAATTCAATATCCTTAAACCACAATCCAATGTCCACTTGATTTAAGTAGTAATTGGTGTGCATTTAGATAATATCATGTGTGTACTATCATGTTCTTCTTCTATGCACCACGATAGATAAGGGTACTATCGCAATCACTCAGATCTGTGCATGAAAATTAAAAAAAATAGGGTTTAGGATACATTACCACAATTGCCAAAATCAGTAACATGCATTATCACGGTAACCAGAGAGGATTTCACATGAACAGTATATTATCACGATCTATTACGATGGTAGTTAGGCGACTTTTCCAGAAACTGCACATTCGTGCAAGTTTTCTTCCTATCCCCTTGTTCACCACAATTCATTACACTAATACTAGGCTTAACACAAGCATTATACAGTATAAAATATAATATACCTTGATTCTAAATGCTCCTTCTTTCATTTTCCCTCAAAAAACTATTTCGAACGCTTCCAACTAGCTGCTAAATCAAGGGGAACATGCATCTCCTTAGAAAACACGAGTCCATGATGAAAATACATGTATACTCTATGAAATGAATGCCTTACCTTGTATGTAATCAATTCGTTCAATCCTAGCAGCTTAACTCTTTACCAATTTGCAGTTCTCCTTCGTTCTTTGCTTGAGAATCTGGTTAGGAAGGGCTGAAATAGATTAGGAACACTTTAAAACACCTTTGGAAAGAAGAAGGGTTAGTCTATGGCGGCTAGGTAGGTTTCTACGCAAGTGTGTATCCGAATGACTGAGAATTAGGGTTTTTGCACACAAGTCACACAAATATATAATTTTCATGTATTACCATGGTAATGACTCCAATTATTGCAATAATCACGTGATTAACACATCAAAATTAGTGTTTTAGGCGCATTATCACGATAACCAGAATGCATCAATTTTTAGTCTTGTATAGCATTACCGTGATAACAATTTTCATTACCGCGGTAACTAGAATGATGCATTTTCAAGCATTTCTTGTTTTTCGAGAATAATCGCAGTAATCCAAGTCAATACCGCTGTAATCAGGGCCTTTTGTCATTTTTTTTCATGTCTTTATTATATTTTTCAAATTTCCTATTAATTTTTTTAATCATCCCAAGTTTATTTCTACTTGTATTTCACGATTGTGAAGCATTATACTTTTCCAAATTATTTATTTAATTTAATTTATATTTAAAACTCCCAAAATTCTATAATCTGTTCATTGACTTTTGGGGTATTACAACCTATCCCCCTTAAAAGAATTTCGTCCTCAAAATTTAAAAGAATGAGTTACCTGTACGATGTTATTATATCAGACGTTTTTGGTGCAAAGGTCTGGGTACTTTGTCCGCATCTCGCTTTCTAACTCCTAAGCGTCCTCTTCCAGATCATGATGTTTTCACAGGACCTTGACCAAAGGGATGTCCTTGCTCTTGAGACTCCGTACCTTACGATCTAATATTTGAATTGTTGATTCCTCATAATTCACATCTTTGTTGATTCCTCATAATTCACATCTTTGTTGATGTCAACTTCCTCCTAGTATATGATGTGAGAGGGATCTAGTTCGTATTTTCGCAGCATCGGTACATGGAATACGTTACGAACAGAGGACATTTTGTTAGGCAAGTCTAGTTCGTAGGCACATTCACCAACCTGTCTAACTATCTCGAATGGACCGATGAACTTTGGTGATAGTTTTCCTTTAATCTCGAAATGTTTGATCCCTTTCTAAGGGCTAACCCTTAGGAAAACTCTCTCACCTGATTGGAATTCTAGAAGTTGTCTTCTCTTGTTTGCATAACTTTTTTACCTACTTTAAGTTGTAGTCAATCTTTCTTTAATCCATTTCACCTATGTATGTTCATCTCTTGTACCCACTCTGGCTAAGTAACACCTAATCCTCAAAATTTGCCCAGCATGATGGTGATATGCAGGGTTGACCATAGAACGCTTCATATGGAGCCATTTGAATGCTCTCCTTATAACTATTATTATAAGTAAACTCTACCAAGTGTAAATATTTGCTCCAATTGGCCTTGAAGTCAAGGACACAAGCTCTCAACATGTCTTCTAATATTTGAATGACCCTCTCAGACTGCCCATTAGTTTGAGGATGGAAGGCAGTACTCATGGTGAGTCTGCTTCTAGCTCTTTTTGCAAACTTTGCCAAAACTAATATGTAAACTTGGAATCTCTATCTGACACAATGGTCTTGGGTACACCATGTAGCCTTACTATCTCCTTAACATATAGCTCTCCAAGCATTCCAACAGAATCTGTAGATAGTATGTGTAAGAAGTGAGCTACCTTTGTCAAGCGATCTACAATTAGCCATACAGTCTCTTCTTCCTTCTAATTTGTAGGTAAGTTGCTGACGAAATCCATTGCAGTATTGACCCACTTCCATTCTGGTATAGGAAGTGGTTGCAGCATACCAGTGGATTTTCTGTGCTCAACCTTTACCTGCTGACAAGTCAGACATTTAGAGACATATTTGGCAATGTCCCTTTTCATACCTCTCCACCAATACACTTTTCTAAGATTCTAGTACATCTTATCTCTTCTTGGATGCATAGTGCACTTTGTTTGATGAGCTCATCTAAGATGGTTCATTTGCTCTGCCCACTCTCAAGAACACAAACTCTATCCCCAAGTCTGAGAGTACCGTCTGCATCAATTCTGAAGTTTGTGTACTTCCCTAGCTTGACACCCTCAATCATATCAGTAATCCATGTATCCCCTTTTTACTCATATCTTATCTGATGTAAGAGATTTGGTTGGCAAGTTATCACACATAGATAAATTCGGTCTATGTCTGAAGTTATATCGAAGTTCTAATCACTAATCAACTAATACATTTGACTTTTTTTCTTTATCCTTCTTACTAAATTTTTTGCTAAGTACATTAGCCACCACGTTAGCCTTCCCTGGATGATAGTGCAGCTGAAAGTCATAATCTTTTAGGAATTCTATCCACCTCCACTGTCGAAGGTTCAATTCCTTCTAGGTATAAATATACTTCAGGCTCTTATGATAAGAGAATAAATCGAAACTCTTCCCATAGAGATAATGTCTGCAGATCTTCAATGCAAAACAATTGCCACTAATTCTAGATCGCCTGTGGGGTAATTCTGTTCATGGGTTTTCAACTAACGTCAAGCGTGAACTATTACCTTCTCGTCTTGCATCAATGCAGCACCCAATCCATTTTGTAAAACATCAATATATAAGACATACTTCACACCATGAATAGGTGTGACTAAGATAGGTGTTGAAGTTAACCTTTTCTTCAATTCTTGGAATGATTGTTCACACTCATCATCCCGAACATATCTCTCTCCCTTTCTGGTTAACTTGGTCATTGGTCGAGCCAACTTTGAGAAATCTTGGATAAATCTATGGTAATATCCAACCAAACTTAAGAAGCTTCTAATTTCTATAATAGTTTTGGGCTGCTTCCAATTTGATATATGACCAAGGAATTTAACCTTCTTCATCTAGAACTCACACATGCTAAACTTATCATAGAGTTCATTTTTTCTCATTATCTCTAAGACAATCCTCAGATGTTCCACATTATCTGCTTTTGATCTAGAGTATATCAGAATGTCATCGACAAATACTACAATGAATTAATTCAAATACTATCTAAAGAACATGTTCATCAAATCCATAAATGTAGTCGGAGCGTTGTCAAACCAAATGACATCACTGTGAACTCAAATTGCCTATATCGAGTTCCGAAGGTTGTCTTATGTATGTTAGCCTCCCGGATCCTCAACTGATGATATCTAGACCTTAGATGAATCTTAGAGAAATGAGTAGTTCCCCTAAACTGATCAAATAGGTCATATATCCGAAGTAACAAATACTTGTTCTTTATTGTCACTGGATTTAATTTTTGGTAATCAACACAAAATCTCATAGATCCATCTTTTTTCTTCACAAATAGAACTAAAGCTCCCATGGTAACTCACTAGGTCTAATAAATCCTTTCTCACAGAGCTCATCTAGTTGTGTCTTCAACTCAATCAATTCCATTAGTGTCATTCTATAAGGCAGAATAGCTATGGGGTCAGTGACAGGATGTAACCCAATCTTGAACTTTACCTGTCTGTATGGTGGTAGTCCAAGTAAGTCATCTGGGAATACATCTGCATATTCTTGTACTACAGGTCTCTCTCCTATATTTTTCTAGATTTTATAGCATCCTCTCCAAAAAATTGTTTGAAGTCCTCTCTTTGTTTTAAATAGTGTAGCATAGCCACCATAGGATTTCTCAACAATATTTGCATATCTCCATTTATCCTAAACATGTCTCCAGAAGGCAACGTCACAGTCACCCTCCACTTCTGACATTCTATCTTGGCTTAATATAAGGTCAACCAATCCATACCCAATATGAATTCATACCCATGAAAAAATATACATAGATTAGTTGAAATCAGCTTATCCCCAAATCTCAGGTCACATTTACAATATCTTAGAGAGTTCACTGTGGCTCCTATGGGTGTGGGTACATGTAATATCATAAGCGATGGGTTTGTCACCAATTGCAATCTATCTACCAAACATTCATAAATGAAAGATCGAGTAGCACCAGAGTCAAACAAAACTTTCACAGCAACATTAAACAAAAGGAAAGTACCTTCCACTATTGGTGCATAATCAGCCTGGGCATCAACAGCATAGATTTGGGCTTGGTTCTGTCCTTGGCCCTTATTTTGGTTTTGCCCTTGATTTTGCTAAGGTTGGCGTTGTTGTTGGTATCTTGTTGTGGATTACCAACTTGTCCACGCGGTTGTTGTTGTTGAGGAAGAGCTAGAGCTATGTTAGGATAGTTTTGGCAATATGTCCCCTCTGGCAGCATAAGAAGCACAACCCTTACCTCTTTACCAGCTCCCTCTGCTCGTCCCTAGTACGATCAGTCTATGCCTACTGGTTCTATGGCTTGTTATTATTCTATGCCTGATTCTGATTCTGAGACGCTCAATGCCCATCCTATCTATTCAGCTTCTTTTGTGAGGTTCCTACCACTTGTTCCGACTGCAGCCTTTTCTATCTTTTCCTCAAAGCTTGTTCATATTTGGGGTTTCGCTTGATCAACTATGCCTTTTCCATCTTTTCCTTAAGGGTGGTCAATCTCAAAGGATGTATTATTTTTTGTGTTTGTACCTTCAGTCCTTTGACAAACCTACTCGACTTGGATTTTTCATCTCTTACTAGCTCTAGAGAAAACTTGTACAATTCAATGAATTTCTATTCATACTCGATAATAGTCATATTCTTTTGTGTTAGATGAACTCTGACTGTATTTGTTTTGTCTTTGCCATGGAGAAGAAGTATGAATAAAATAAAGACTTAAACTATTCCCAAGTCATAATTGATACATCCATAGCAAGATCATTCATGACCATCTCCCACCAATAATAAGCGGGTCCCTTAAACTAGTACACTACTAATGTAACTCTCCTAGTGTCAATTGCCCCTAAGGCATTCAAGTGTTTGTTCATCTTAGTGAACCACTTATCAACAGCTACATGATCAAGCATACCCTCAAAAGTATTAAGTCGTAGCTTCTGAAATTCTATCAATAGGCTCTTATGTTCTATATCATCCACAATTGGTCGATCCCGTGCTACTGGACCATTAGGTAAGGAAGCTAGATGAACTTGGGGTTGAGGTTGTACCTGTGGCTACGACGATACTGGTGGCTGGTTCAGCATCTGTACAAGCTTTCTCATGACTATTTCACAACTCACTGAGCGAATTCAACTAACATATTCGTTGTCACCACCATCCCAACTAGAGTTGTTGCCACTGGCACTCAATTTTCCCTCTGCCCAGATTCATCAGTATTTTCATCTCTCATACTGTTATCCCTTATTCTTGCCATTATCTACAAGCCAAAAGTCATTTTAGTATCCATCAATTCAACATGATGTCAATAATAGAATTTCAATACACAAAAAGAGTCCTAGCTTCATCTCAATTCAATTTGGGTTACACAAACCCCTTTATCTCAAAGTTCGGATACTAAATGCTTTTGCAACTTATGATAAGTGTCGTCTTTCATGTTTTTATTCATAGTTTGTGATCTTATTGTCAGAATAAATTTTCTCACATCATTCGTGCGATCATGACTATAAATTCATATTTCTATGTTCTCAGTATATTCAATGACCTATCAAGTTCTGCTTATAAGTTTGAAGGTTGAGGTTTTCAAGCCCTCATGTATGTTTTGGGTAAAGGATTTTGTTTGGTCTCATATAACAGAATTGAAAATCTTAGCATCAAGGAGCATGCAAACAACCATTCA